>QXVZ01019135.1:0-57318 GCA_008931825.1 Phallusia fumigata | reverse complement strand
TGCAAGTACACTATTTTAACACTAATCAAAGTACGGCAATCCTGTAAAAGGCGTTTACCGAATCATAGTCGGCCTTCCAATCATTTCCATTCACAAGCCGTTGGCTAGAATAAAAACGATATTAAATATGCATAAGCATAAAATTTACACTAGTGTTACATTTGCATAAAATATACTTTTTCTGATTCGCAAATGTCAAAACCAATACAAAACACAAACGTTAACTGCATATAAAATGCGTGTAGAAGCAGGCAGCCAGAAATAAACGTCTTATGCTTGTGAGGCAGCTGGATATTTTTCCTTTCTTTCATTACTTTGCGGTTTCATTGTGGAAGTGTGATTGAGTGTAGTGTGGCTACATGCTATGCGTGACAAACGAGTAAAATTGCACCCACAATGTAAAAATGTCTAAGCAACATTGAAATTGTTCGTATGTTTTAAAATGTTTATTACTAACAAACGCGAGGGGTCGTGGAAAATGGTAATGTATTGTAAGTGATCGCAAAATAAAGTGTTTGGAAAGCCCTTGTTATCTGCACGCCCTGCAAAAGTTTCCCCGAAATTGCCAAAAAACAACGATTTCTGTTCTGGTTATAATGCCTAGTTCAAAACATTTTTTTTGTCAACAGGTTGAAAGTATGATTGAAGAGGTTTTGAATGAAAAGTAATTCATGATCAACTTGTACAGTTTTTATCTGAGCACCTCAACGTACATCCTTCCTCCACCTTTAATTATACACGTTTTTTTCACATTGTACCAGCAGTGTTACTTCGAGCACCGAACAGTTTTAACCAATTCTCAGTTAATGTTTTTTAATTACCTCGTAAGCTTTTATAAATTTCTACTTTTCTGTGTGGAAATGCTTCATGTCAATTTTTAGCTTGCCCGAGCATTTGAACACTTTACAATTTTTTTTCAATTTAAGGTTTTATATTTCTGATACAGCTTAATCGCTACAAATGTGAAACAAAAATAAAAACAAAATTGTGCTGTAACACAGACGCTATATGGTTTGTTTAAATTAAAACTGAAACATTTACCACATAGATGTGTATAAAAAATAAGCTGCGCCATTGGTGTAGCACTAAAGCTGAACTAATATAATCATCGTTACTTAATTCTATTTGTTGGATTCAAAAACTCACAAATGTCAGTCCCCGAATTTATTCATTACCGATAAAAGGTACACAATGGGCTAGCGAGTACGTACCTACACACGATTGAGAATTCAAAAGCCGAAGGTAGGTCATGTGACAACAGCATCGTGAGGACATTTTGCCTCTTTCCCTACCACAAAAAAACTACATGCATTGAGATACGGGAAGGGGACGAGAATTGAATGTTTGGCTACGCAGACACCGACAGAAAATAATACAATGGGAAACGAAGTCGCACTAGTTATGGCAGTATAGGAATTGAAGGCAAAAATAAGTCACGTGACGTTATCTGTAACAAAATGAAGATTTCCGTTTCTTAAAAGAACGTTGCAACGTTTCAGCGTCTTTAGTTGCTTGTGTTGAAAACTAAATATTTTAATGCACCCTTGGGACCCCAGTATACCGATAGCGGTAGCGCAGAGTACCTGGGTCAACTTTACAAATATTTTTCCAAATTGCCACTTTCAAGGATGCGTTGCAGGAAGGAGCCTTCCGTCGAATGTTTGTTGGCAAACCTCGAATTCAACCTCGGACCGCGCTCATGCTCCGACTGCTGTTCCGGTTCACCTCGCACGACCAACTTTGCCATCCGAGATGACCCGCGTCCTCTAGAGCCCCGTCCTCTGGAGCCCCGTCCTCTTCCACGAGAAGATGAAAAAAGCTTTCCTCTTGGGAGGTTGGGAGCACCCGAGGAGAGGATCCTGCGAGGCCGTCCTCTGCCTCTTCCCCTCTTCCTACGGATAACTGGAGGAGGATTCATCGGCTGTGGTGATTCTTCCCACTCGGAAGCCTCGCCCTCCAAATTTCCATTCTCAACCTGTGACTGGGGGAATTGCGTGACGTCATCAGGTTGGTTGTCGTGTGGGGGAGTGCGGCAAGGCGCAAATATGCGGCGTCGCTTGCTTGGTACAGCTATATCGGTTGATGAGTTTCCATTGACTATAACACGTTTGTTGAGAAAGGGCGTTGCTGATTTTCGAGCCTCGTCCTCATTGACGTGGTGAAGTTGGAGGGAGGTTGATCTCACAACAAGCTCCTTCGGGGTGATGGTGACGACCGCATGGTTGCCGTTCGTATACAGCCTTCCCTTGTAGTCAGGATGTCTGGCATGGAAGAGCTGTCTCCGTAGGGCTTCAAACTGGTCGTCGCTTATTGGTTTCCAGCGACCAGTTTTGGAAGGAGTTAAAAAATCTGCACGACAGAAAAATAAATACAAAGTACAATTTATCGGTCTACGCTGACAAAGCAATACATCAAGAAGGGACACAGAACAGCATCGTGTGCATCAATTATCATGTACATAGAATTTTATTGCAAGAAACCCAAACAAAGCAACATTTGAAGCCTGCACATGAGAAAATGGTTATTACGAGGCGTGTACAAGAATTTACTTAATTAGTTTACATGGTTCAAACTGGGTACAAATTTAAGCAAGGCTGCGACACATATTGATGGTTGAGTAACCGTGTGATGAACAGTATTATAGCAACCTACAGCAATACAAAAACACAACTTGCCTTTAGCCTTCTTACGAAGGACATGGCCCAAACTCCTCCTTTTCCCCCCTTTTACGTCATCACTGCATGACGTCACAGTTGACGTAGTTGAAACAACACTGCTAGCTCTTCGCGACCGAGACTTCGTGCTACAAACAACAAATTTAAAATTGTACATCACGTGGCAGAGCGGGTATACTAGTCTTGTCTTACCGAGGTCTCTCTTGGGCCGCACGAAGTCGGTTTCTCTTGGCAACCAAGTAAGGTGACAATAGGGGCCGCGGTTTAGTTGCTGTGGTGTTTAACATCCAGCACATGACTTGGTTTAGGTCAAGAGGTGGGGAAATAAGTAGTTGGAAGAAATCATGGCGTTCTAAGACTTCAGCCTGCAAAATGTTGTATATTGCACAATTGCAAAGCGGGTGTTGACTGCAATTACGATAGTACGTGTACTTATGAGTGTAATGACGTACCTGCGTATGTTCTTTGTTATTAACATCGGTAAGTTTCGCTGTAGACCGAACTTTGGACAGCTTCTTGTCCATGTCTTCAATTTTTTGATTGGTAACACGAGTGTATTCAACATTGCCCAGTCTCTTGCGCTTTGGACCCGAAGGAACTAAATATATGTTATAGTTGTAACGTTTTCGGTACACAAAATCAGTAGGTTTCGTGACACAAAACAAATGCCATTAGCAAACAAGTTAGGCTGCACAAGGTTGAATAAACGCAGATAAAAGTTTTATCATTTGTATGAAAACAGGGTAGACTGGTCACAGCCACCCTTTGCCATTTCTTTTTTTAAGCAACCAAAAAAGCATCGTACCTGAAACCGGGGTATCGTCATCCGAACCTTCACTGCTTTCCTCATCGGATTCCTCTTCCACTTTTTGATCACTGTATGATCGCTTGCGCTTAACGCGATCACGCAGAATTCTTGCTGGGCCCGGCACGCCTGGCAATGATGACGGAGAACTTTTCCAGTACGCGCCGTTCAGGGCGTGGTTTTTCAAAATCTTTTCANTGTTATTAACATCGGTAAGTTTCGCTGTAGACTGAATTTTGGACAGCTTCTTGTCAATGTCTTCAATGTTTTGATTGGTGACACGAGTGTATTCAACATTGCCCAGTCTCTTGCGCTTTGGACCCGAAGGAACTAAATAATAGGTATGTTATAGTTGTAACGTTTTCGGTACACAAAATCATTAGGTTTTGTGACACAAAATAAATGCCATTAGCAAACAAGCTAGGCTGCACAAGGTTGAATAAACGCACATAAAAGTTCTATCATTTGTATGAAAACAGGGTAGACTGGTCACAGTCACCCTTTGCCATTTCTTTTTTTTGATCAAACAAAAGAGCATCGTACCTAAAACCGGGGTATCGTCATCCGAACCTTCACTGCTTTCCTCATCGGATTCCTCTTCCACTTTTTGATCACTGTATGATCGCTTGCGCTTAACACGATCACGCAGAATTCTTGCTGGGCCAGGCACGCCTGGCAATGATGACGGAGAATTTTTCCAGTACGCGCCGTTCAGGGCGTGGTTTTTCAAAATTTTTTCATACAACGTGCGGTGATAAGAGGTAGCTGTAGACTTCGTCGATCCCACGCCATTTTCCAAGTCCTTGCATAGAGAGTCAATTGGTTCAAGAACTACGTTGCATGCTTTAAGTAACGTCGAACCGCCATGTTGAAGATTTAGAAGTCCTGCGCCATGGCTGGTGTCGTTCGGTTTGCCCAAGCAACCAGGTGAGACGGGACTACCTCTGAAATCCGCATCACTCTCGTTTGGCGACATTGGACCAACAGCGGCCAACTGTTGCGGCGAGTCTTTGGTGTGAGTGATGCCTCTGATCACTTCCGGGGAGCCGAATGAAAGTAATCCACAATTTTCCGGATGAAAGTTGTCAAAATGACATGGAGAGCCAACTGAAGTCAGCAGGCGGGCTCTGTCCTCTTCTGTGGTCTCATTATGCACGTCATGCAAGGACATAAGAAGCTGCAATGGCGGAAGTTGATCAGGGTCGCACCATAGCAACACGCTTTCCAAAAGATCTAGGCTGTTCTCATTCAACTTGGACAAAAATTGATGCAGTTCGCCGTTATACACGCCGTCTTCATTTGGCTCAGAACCAATTTTGTTCGGCAAAGGCAATTGCAATTTATTGCTTTGCTTATCAGGCGCGTTTGCGTGTGGGGTGCTGGTATCCAAACCTGTGTTGCGTAAAAAGGTTTTCGGCGTCGCTATCTGCAGTTTGTTGCCTGCTAGATGAAGCGGTGAACTGGGCGGCGTGGCCCATTCATCGGATGATAACCTGTCGTGCGATTCACTATTGTGCGCCACCCGAGAAAAGCTTTCTAATTCCGATGGCGCGGTTTGATTGGACATTTTGATCTGTTCAGCGGCATCGATGACGTCGACGTCATTTTTCTCGGTGACAGCGGAATCAGACAAGACTTGACTCTGGTCGAAGTTTTCTGCTTTGGTAAGTAGGTAAGTGGAAGTCGATTGTGTATCATCTTGCAAAGCGACATCCTGGGATTTGTGTTCGGTTAATTCTGCAGATACAGATGCTTTTTCAACAGATTGGGTTTCGATTTGCATTTGTTCCGTGGTGGTTTCCTCTACAATCAACTTTGGTTCACTATCACCTGTAACAGCATTTTCCTTTTCATTCTCCGCCGTGTATACCACTGAATCATCGTTGTGTACCTTTTTCAGTTTCAGCAAAATTTTATTCGGACTTTCGACGCGTGGCGTTTCAACCTCTGCTTCGAATGTGAACGGCTTCATTTGCATACAAGGGCATTCACCATTTAGGGAGTCCTTTCGGTAACGTCGTCTCCTAGGCCTCGGCTCAGTGAGGTACTTGCGACTGATCAGCAAAACGTTTTTCTGACCCTTGCCAGTGTTTACGCGTTTGCTGGAAAAAGTAAAGATGTCGTCATCCTTGCATAAAGCCCCAAGCGCATATTCAACCTGTTTGTTGCACATTTCTACAGCGCCGTAAGGCCTTGTTTCTTTGGCACTAGACATCATTGGCACTGGTTGAGGGTTTTGTAAAACCTCGCCCCAGAGGTACTCGAGTCCTCCAACAACGGCTGAGACGCTTTGCTTTGGAACCTGCCACAAATCAGGTTCCAGTTTTTGATTAAAGTTCGCGTTGGCCACAAGTTGCGTTTCCACACGAGATGGCTTTACCCGCTGGATGTGAATCTGCCTGGGCTTCGTATGCAACATTGCCCTCTTCAACGATTTCAAACGATGAATTCCCAGAACATTTGGTTTGGCCGCACGAAAACCCGACTTTAGCATCTTCAATCTCTTCAACGGTTTTACCAGTCTCGTTTCCTCGAAAAACTTTGGCAGTTTGCCATAATTCCATACCGACCCAAAGAAGGGATCGCCTTCGCACTTTGCGTTGCGGGAGCGAGCAAAAGCACTCAGTCCTGCTCCTTCGAGGAGCGAAGCAGCATGCGCGGACCGCTTGGTGAAGATTTCATCCAATTTGACGAGGTTAGAATCGACGCAACTGGCAACAACGGATCGGTTTACGCTTACAAGGTCAAGGGAGCTTGGCTGTTTGTCGACTGGCTCATGAGATTGCGCGAATACAACCGGTTTTAGCAGCAAATCGCAGGTTTCTTGGCTTCGTAAGTTACGAAGCTTCTTCAGACCCCTGAGCAAATCTTTAAGCTTCGCCCTGCGATTTTCAACCTCTTTTATATCCCGTGCCACGCGAGAAACGAAATTGTCGTATGTTGTGTTTACTTGATCCACGTAGCTTCCATCAGGTAAATGTTTAGGTTCATCTGTACACCCTGGTTCGGTTTTGGTATTTAGAAACTTCCGCTCCTTATGTGGTTCAATTGTCTCAAACCCTTTAGTTGAATCCAAAGGTGATTCATCTGGCTCGGGCTTAGCATTGCTGCATTCCGGCTGCTCGTGCTGTTTAACGGCTTTGGTACTGCTCGTAATAACAACTTCAATGGCACTTGGGCTTAAAGGCTCCGCGTCAGTCGGTTCGTGTTTTACGTCTACCTCAAGGTCTTTCGAGTCAATAGCCAGGTCATTTGCGGTTAGTGAAATTTCATCTGGAGTATGGACTGGCGAACCAGAATAACTGCAGTTAGGACTTTCGGTTAGGGTGCTAGATCTCCTGGATTTGGCACATCGACATTTTCGATACCAGTAAGCTTTCCAACCTTTCTTGGCAATGGTGCGAGTGATGCAAAGATAGTGAGTTTCGTATGGAATGGGGATAGCCTTTTTCCTAGGCGAGTTTGGTCTAAAAAACAACAACAATGTGTCAAACAAATGTTTAAAAGATACATGCAGATTTTATCTTAAAACTAAATTTTCGCACAAGTAAGACTAAACATTATGTCCTATTACTTTCAGAATCACTTACTTGGACGACTGTGATCTTCTTCCCTTATTCCTTGGGGGCGGGGGTGACCTAGCACTTCCAAATTCAGTGGGTGAGGTGAGATACCCCCAAACAATCCTTTTCATCGAGGAGCCATGCTTGCCTTGTTCTGACTTTTTCTTCCCTGGGGTTCGAGACTTCCCCTGTTTGTTGGGACTGGATGGCAACGTTGGGTCTGATACCAGCTCGTTAGTGTTCACAATGAGGTTTATTATTTCTTTGCATTTAGACTTTGCAGCTCTTGGCACATTTTCTTCCAAGGGAGTGACCCCAGTGATATCTGAAAATCCATTTACCTTGTTCTTCAACGTTTGTTCAGGGCTTAACAGTTTCCCATTTTGGTCCTTATCTTCTGCAGCATCGTTCGTGGTAAAGGATGGGAGGCTTCTGGTGTTTAGGACCTCGGTCTTTACTTTAGTTACGTTGACGCTTTTCACCCACCGGAAACTTCCACTGTTTGGAATTAACGTGTTGTCCGTTTGCAGGGCCTTTAGCGCATGATGAGTGCGAAGAAGAATCCGTTTGTAAGTTGTTGGAGAACCATTTGGAACAGTTTCGTTGGCTACTTTTCCTGTTAGATTGACAGGCGTTTCTTCCACAATCATGTCACTATTTTCTGCACCAGATGGGCAAACCATGGCACTTGTATGAAAATCGAGTTTTTCATTTGCAATGGTTTTGTGCTGCAAACCGTTAGATACAAATTCGGCGCATGTGCCCCCGCTAAGGTCAACTTCAAATGGCTGTTGGACAACGGCAGGTAGCAAACTTGATGTTACACTCGCACTTTCATATTCATCCATATCGGCAGCGATTTGAACTGTCACAAATTTTCCATCAAAGCTTTCAGTTTGCTTTTGCACCAACTCAGTGACATCATTTTCGTGGTTGTCAATTTCGCAAGTTGTTTCATCACGTTTGTCATCGCCCTCGATGTCGTCACACTCACTCGCACAAACATATAACATGGTGATAACATGGTTCAGAAGGTCAACTGCGTTTGCCGCTTTTGGTGGCCGGTCGTCGTCAGTTTGGGGACTGACGAAGCTGATTGAAGTCATGCACTTTTCGCATACTTTGAACCCGATCTACGAAAAAATAGGTTCGTTAGGATTCAATTTTGTGTGAAAAAGCCAAAGAACGGAGCTATTTGTTTGGTATGCCATGTTACGTTACGCTTGCCCAATATTTAGCATGGGATCGCCCAATATTAAGCATAAACAAACGGCATGGACTCGTAACCTGAAATATGCAAACACACAAATTTGTTGTTTAGTCAGTTGACTCACAACCGAGGGTTAATTTGCTACATTCGTGATTTTTAATTTTTATTCACTTCAATGTCATTTTATTAGCATTTAGCTAAAATACCGACAAGCGTATAAACCAAACAAACAAGCTAAACGGGTGTTAAGAGGCGTCTCGTTGATCAAACATTACGATCTGGGTCATACAAAACTTTTGGCTGCAAATAGCGAGACGCTCTCCGCCTTTCATAAACCCACAACCGTGCTGTACTCACCACTTTGTTCTGAAGATCCTCTGAGTGTGAGTACTTGCAATATTTCGACAATACTTCGTGAGATTCAACGTACTCACGTGACAGGTCCGTAGAAGCCAAAAACATGAAGGTGTCTTCGCTAGCCTGCGGTACCCAGTCGTCCACGTGATCGCTGCAATCATCATTGAAAGTCAACAAGCTCTCCTACAACGAACCAACGCCACATTGTAACGCTCAAATGACAACATTCGCTGTATTACAAACTCTATGTGTTACAATAAGCCAAAAAGTACGTTAATTTCACTTTTTGAGTGAACAACAAGAAACATATGAAAACAACTTACAGCAGGTGACCTAATTGTCAACATTCAAGTCATGTTAATATAAACCCAGCCCCAAGGCCCACACACTTGCATTACTGGGTTTTATACATGTAGTGCAATACGATTAATATATCTGGCAACATTGGAACCATGTGAAACAATGTTTATATTTGCATCATCATCAAATCAAAGTTATTTGTCTAATTTTGCCCTTTTTCCTAAAGGCGAAAGGGGATGACAGCATATTACCAGTTGCATAAGAAAAATTTGTTTTTTTATGTTATATACACCCCTTTTAATATTGCTGAGACAACAAAAATTGTGAATAATTTGGAATCGAAATCAGGTTTTACTTGTAAAACAAATTTATCAGCATATATCCCATTGGTCTAAATTTAAAGCATACAAAAGCAAAAAGTTCCATGTGTGTATTGATATTTAAAAACTAACAATCTTACCGCCACATTGACAAACATATGCTTTATTTTGCTTTCCCAAGTTTCATTTCCACTTTCTAAATGTCCTTTACCCAAAGATAGTGCTGCAATAGAATTTATTGTTAGAAGAATATTTTCAGGTGTTATAAATACAAATAGCTATCTGGGTACCCTGAAAAAGTTGTCTTCGATCAATGGAATCTGCAGATGATTCTTGAAAATCATGAAGCAGTAGTTCCGAGATATCAACTGTAAACAACAATCGTAACTTATGCTGCGAAACAGCGAGTTGGCAACTGAAGGATCGTACTTTCGTTATTATCTCTGTTGTTAGATGATTTGTTGCCCATTTTTGTAGTCAAAGTTGTTTTGTAGTCAGCTGGTAATTTTTTCCATAACTCCTGTTAAACAGAAGCACATACTATTAATTCTGCAAATGTCATAAACAGGAGGTAAAATGTTTGCAACTTTAATCCAAGATGGTTTTTACTCAAATCCTTATGTATACCTGTACAGTGTTATGTAAAGTGATAAATGACAATTAGTTGTCACACATATTATAATCAAAACATAGTATTTTGAAAACACACTTAAAATCAGATTCCAACTATACAAACATGTATGCTAATTTGCAGAGTAAGTGGTGCTTTTATATCAGTTGAAAGACTGGCTCGTTAATAATGGTTTAATAAAATAAACATTTCGAGAGGTATCTAAAAAGTAAATACATGTGTTTTATGTGGTATAGAATAAGTTTAAACAAGTGTTAAAGGCCATTAATTACAACAATACAAACTCTGGTAACAGCACATGTACCGCACAAAGTGAAGAGAAAAGTCAACCCATTTCGCATCAGTAAAATCAAAATAATGTCAGTCTAAGTTATGCAGCCATATATAGACTATGTTTTCATCAGCTATACTAGGCCTTTCGTAAGGACCATTGCTAACAGCTATGTTTTTTTATGAGGGTCATGTCAAGAAATGTCACCAATTGAAGTAACAGACCATTAATTTCTGTGTTGTGAACGTTGAATTAACTAAATTTGGGAATTTACTTATCTTGCATGCATCTGCGTAGCCCAATACATTTGGTCGCCGTTTAAAGAACAAACGCTAACAACAAGGCCGCAAACGATCTACAGGGGAGGGGGATTGGCAACTCGCCACGTCAAAACAGAATGCCGTTGGAGAAACGTTAACACTCGTCCAAACATTAAGGGAAAAGCAAACTTCGCTGACTGTGCAGGAATATATTGTGTCGGCAAGTGTGACCATACGCGTTCCTCAACAAGGGTACGCATCGGAAATAACCGGTCGTGGGCCGCCGATGTGCGCCCGAAATCGGGAACGTAGTTTAAAAGACCGCATAACAACTAACGTTTACTAGAAAACAAACCTGTTGCGTTCGTGGACGAGGATAGGTTTTTACTTGAACCAGTTTATCTGACCTAACGACTAACATGACAAACGTTGTGTAACAACGTTGTAAAATGCACTTAACTTGTTTCAGGAAATAACGATGCACACAACTTAATGCTTCTAACATTGGGTGATATATCAATGCAAAACATTCAAGACACACACACACACACATGTATATAAACATGCCAATGCAGTTGGGGCAACATAAACTCTTTAAATTTTAAACCTAAAAATTATGCATAGTTATGTCAACAATTTCAAAATGATAACCAGCAGCCAACCGAACAAATACAAATTTCTTACCTTAAAATGATGTGCCTTCAGTAAACAAATAAAACATGAAGTTTTTGTTTCCAAGTTGTCTTCGACACTTTTGTTCATTGTTATTTCCATACTCTTCTCTTTGATGTTCTTGAAGATTTCAAGCAAACCTTTGCATAGAAGTTAAATGGAAAATAGTAAACTTTACCGAATGATATTTTTACTTTTTTAAGATCAAAACAAAACAAATACCATATTTTAGGTGATTTACAACCCCTCGTAAACCTTATTCATCTGATAAAATGAATATTGGATGAGTTTAAGAGGAAAAACTTCTATAGTACAAAGAAGTACAAATGTATGGTACAAAAATTTTGAGATAAAGTAAGGGTTAGATCAAATGACAGTTTTTTGTGTCAATTTCTAGGGTGATCTCCACTCCCTACCTATTTCTGAATGAAGCGAAATGTGGCAACTCTTTTTACATTGTCATCAAAACTAAACTCCCAAACTGAAATAAGAATACACCTTACATACATTTACATCAAAACAAACAAAATGTTTTGCAACCAATAATGTAGGTCTGGTTACAACATTGCTAACTAAATATGTTCTAAGTTGGCAGATTGTAGCAAAATAAGTGATTGTGAAAACTAAAATCTTTTGTTTTGACCTGAAACAATTATCTAACTTAAAATCGCTGCATTAGCCGCACGTTGTTGGACAACGCAACAAACAAGAAACAGATCAGGCATTTTGGGCCCAATTACGTTGCCACAAAACAACTGTTAAAGTCATAGATAAGGTTTGTTAAATATTTAAATCGAAAGAAATCGCGTTTACGCCTTTCAGTATTGTACGTGTCATCGCTAGTAAGTAGTAACGACTTTACATGATGCAAATCATCTGCTATACTGCTAGTTAGCTTAAGTTATGTTACATTATTCGTGTTGCTGAAACAACTTACTCATTCCTGTCATAAGTTTGTCCAACTTGTTTCTGTCCACTGAAAAGATAAGCTTTGCTTCTTTCGTGGTAACATTCGAGTTTTCCGCCATCTTGAAAGCAAAATTAATGTGGACAGTGCACGTCGACACTTCGGCACAGATTACTTCAGATCCACAGTACAAATAGCTTAATTTGCATTTTCGAACCTCATATCCTGCGGTTTTGAAGTGAGTGTTCGACTATTGGTTCCTCGAATAATAATAATGCGTTTTCTCACCAAGCGGTATCCCGTACTTATGGCCCTTGCAATGTACGGTTTCGCATGCACCACAAATGTAAATTCGACATAATACATTGGTTACCCGAAATGTTGTACATTTTCTAGATTACTAATTTCAAATCTATGCGATTTCGCTTCTCTTCTAATTAGTTCGCATCACATTGCTTGCATGTTGCTCTGCCAACCAACTATGATACAACAATCAATACCAAAACACAACTTTTGTGATTCAAAATGAAATAAAAACATTCAGGAACCATACAACATCATCGGAGAAAGGTTTCTGCAAAACTCATTGATTAAAAAACACTTTAAAAGACTTTGCCTGTGTAAGCATTTTCAACAGCAAGCAATAACAGTCACCACCTTTTGTTAGTTGGGCTTTTTTTTCACAAGCAATCTTCAAACGATTTCGGCGAAAAGTTAAATCTAAAAAAATCTAAAATGCTTTTTGACAGTTATGGCGCAAAAACTTACAGGATTGTAGCTTTATTACGCCTGTACAACACACTAAACTGTTTATAAATTGGCCGCTTGAGGTTTTTGAGTAATAAAGTGACGTCACGCCAATGGCGGAAAATCACGTGTCACTTACAACCCAAGGCGTTCACAATTGTGTTCCAGGGCACAGTGTGCACTGAGAACTTATCCACCACTTTCAAGAAGCTAAGTGTTTAAATGTGTAATAATTTTCACCGATGTTGTAAAAATGTATCAACTAGTTTTCTGACACAGGGCATTTAGGCAAGGCTATACGTGTTCGCTGGATTGTTGATACTTTATCAGCACACCTCGCCTCAAATACATTCCGCGTTTTTAAGAAAACTCTTTTCACTCAGAAAAGTTACCCTCTGCCACAGAGGTAGCCAGCACAACTTTACTGGGGGACAGATATTTTCGTGGGTATACTACCTTAATGTATACCTTTATAGAGTTTTCTAGGCCGGGGGTAACTTACCATTATGTACAACAGATATTTTTTTGCTATGTCCCAGCACATGGGTCCACCTGGAATCGATTTCCACAAACCAACTCGCATAATCAGAAACACGTTTAGGGCTTAATTGGGAAAAGTATTTGTAATGATGTTGTTTAGATATGCTGTAATTATTTTGCCCAAAACTTCCCTTGCTTTTAAGACAGCACCGTTTTTTTGCAAAACCAAAGAGTCAATGCTGTACCTTTAAAAATATGTAACAATTACACGCCGTTACGAATCAAAGCAGTGCGAAAATCAGGCAGTTTTTGGACACAAAAAAACAAAACAAAGCACGTTCAAACACATTATCCGACCATCATGAAACATCAACAGATTGAGATGATGTGGTTGTGGGAACCCTTGCAACAGAAACGCATGGTTCTTTAGGAATTGCCACAGGTGAGGCTGACCCACTTCTTTCTTTGTTTTCAATTCCACCGACTTCTCTCTGGCAAATTTCAGAGTGCCCGCTCAGCCAGTCCTACACATTACCAATTCAAACAAGCTAGTTAAAAATGAACAGATGCATAAACACATGTTCGCAAGCAAGTAGCACCTTCTCTTGGCACACAGTTGAGCAGTAGGTTGCCTTGTGACAACCTGTACATTCACTGATAGCAGGTGCACCGCAAGTATTACAGTGCTGCGAGTTGGAGGACGAAGTCTTTCTTTGGAGGGTAGCTTCAGGAATTTCTGCAGGAGTTACCTTAGGTGTAGTTTGTTTGGATGCTTGTTGGTTGTTCCACGCTATGAAAATACGCGTTTGCAAAAAGTAACAGAATATGTACAACATGCAATATCATTATACACATTTAATTTGGAGCGCAACACACAGATCTTGATATCTAATCATGGTGTTGCAACGCCTTAGCATGTCTCATTGAACTGGTGATTTGTTTTGCCCTAAAGATATACAATTGCAACATAAACAAACCCGATTGAAGAGTTGTGGTCTGCGTGACCTGCTTAGTCGCAACTGTTTTCATTTGATAGAATGCCTTGGGTGGTTCAGGATGGGATACCTAAATGGTAAAAAGATGTGTGGTTAAATCACGTCTTTTAGGTACATATGAAAGAAATGCCAAGTCTAGTTCCTAAAGAGAGTTGTTCCGTATTAAAACCGCAAGTACATCTTTAGGTGTGGGTTTACTTCATAACATACTAGATACTAGGATGGCCAATAGTTTTGCATGGAAAGTTAAAACAGTATGCAAAGGTAAAAATAATTTTCTGGAACTTAACCAACGTGAAGTCGTTCTTTGTTAAGCTGAGATGCGAGTTTCTGCATCAAATGAAGGCGTCGACTGGCACAAAGACTTTTAGCTTCCACTACGGCCTCGTTGAGTCGTTGTGCTTGTTCCAGAAGACCTTTGGCCGTTTCTTCCAGTTGCCACCAAATGCGCTGTTCAACAAGGTCGGTCTGTATGAAACAGGAATGCAACAAATTATCACATTGTTCTCAACTTGTTTGTCTATATAAATGTTCATTACACCAAGCACATCTGGGCCATAGGGTTCACTTGGAATTCAAAAAACACGTCGTTTTTGAGTCATCGTTCGTGTAGACTGTAGAGCAAACACAAAGTTACAACCCAAACACATAACAATTTGAAGTAACTGGTTGCTTGAACAAAAGCACATTTTACCAGAAATTACAAATCAGGGGCAACATGTTACCTCAGCATTAAGTGAACGAATAAGGTTGTCGGATTCTACTTGAAGATTTGCTGTTTTGATTTTGTGTGGAATAGGCGATGCTGAAATACACAAAAATAAGGAGCTTTAACCATGTTGCCTTTAACGAAAGTTTAAGGTGTTATGAACGTGTATTGCAGTAGAATATATTTTTCTTAAATGTTACATGTTTCGCTTGACTTAATATGTATTTAAATAAAGAAAACAGATGGCACACTACTAAGACACAATCTAATAACTTCAGGTGAAGTCAATTGCTTGGGCTATAGGGTCAACTAGAGCTATCGATTCAACACAATGTCCCATCCACTTTAGTGCATGCAAGCACAAAAACAGAAGGGGCCAATAAAAAACAGACAGGGGAAAACAATGTCACAGAAAAAGTCATACCGAAAAATGCATTATGTGAAACCGGAGTTGCCGATTTTCTTGGGTCGCTAAGGGGACTGTCCAGGCTTTCTGATGTTGGCAAGTATTTTCCCATGCCTGGACTAACAATCGGTGAGTGGGGCGTAAGATTCCCGGCTGCACTACGTTTTCTTCTTTTGTATGGTTGAAACAAACGCACTGGACATGTCTGTAACAATAAGACGTTTGCAACATGGTCAGATGTTAGTACCACAATGTACCATAGGTTTTGCACATATACATGTCCAATGATGCTAATTTTCTTTGAAACCTTTTTACTCCCAAGTACAGTGAAAGATGTTCTAGCCCTACCGCTCTACTGAAAGTAAACTTACACAAAGTGTATTGCATAAAATCTCAAGGTACACATTACGTTTTGATTATGTGTGTACCTACAATTAACTGATTTGAATATCTGTTTTTCACCACACACAGTGAACAGCAAGTGTAGCAAGTCAGCCCACTGTTTATTTCCTGCTTTTTAAAAGCATTAGTTTGGCCTTATTCATGAAAACCTTACCACAGAATCATCATCACTACATACAGCACATGTGCATTGCGCAGAGTGGGGAAGCAAATAGCCTTCGTTGATTAGTTTCTGTATTGTTGGTCCACTGCCATGACGAATACTTCTTTTCCAATCCTTGGACATACTCAATCCACATGCAATCTCAAATTCTGATGGTGTCATCCAGTTGTCACGAAACAGGATGCACTTTCCTCTTTGGCCTGTATTGAAAACCCATATTTAAAAGCATTTTTAGGTGAGTTAGGCTTCACGTTTTTGACTACTGGACATAAGGGAAAATATAGAAAAAACCAATGCAAGAAAAACTGCCTAGATTTTATCTAGGGATAAAGTTCAGTAATTTGATCCATTTTGGGGGGCCAGTGGGTAGGGATGTTCAAAGTAGAATATCGAATCCTAAGGATTCGGCGTGTAAATGAGCATGCGTAACTTGCTTGCATTCACAGGCACGACAGGGCCGTGACAATAATTAGTAACAATACAAAAGCGCATCTAGTAACATGAAAATCACAATGAGGTTGAGTTTTCTGCAGCATCACCAAGCTAGTAACAACTTCCAACTTGAACTATCATCCAACTTGAACTACTGTTTTAGATTCACTATAACTAGGTCAAGTGCTTCATAATCTATGCAACGTACCTTCATTTTCACTTTAACCATAGGATTATAAAAACACAAACTTTTTGTTTGTGGCACACACAAATATGCAAAACGTTAAAAAATGTTTACGATGTGTGGATGTGTTTTACTACATGCAGACCACTGACCAACGGGTAAAAATATCTTAAAGATTTACCTCTGTAAATGTTTTATCAAATCTACCAAGGATTTCAAGCCAAAAGTACAAAGACAAACGGCAGCTCAGAAGAAACAAAGAAACAAAGCAGTGTAAAACAATGTTTCTCCCAAATGAAAGGGACCAATTTTCAACAATTTTATCATCGATACTCTATACACACCTGATCCCAACTTTCTACGATCCAAAATTGCCTTGTTTTTTCTGCAGACAACTGGTATTTGATCACTTGCTGCAAATGGGTCTTTATCAAGTGGAGTTGCTGGAGTACCGGGGATGGATTCAGTGGAAGAAAAGCATGGAGAGGGGAGTGGGGAATTTACTTGGGACAAGTGCTCAGAAGTTACATTGCTAAGTGTTGTCAGAACTGTATGTCTTGGCTGCTGAACTTGGATTTTTGGAACTTTTGCAAGAGCTGCAAATAAAACAAACAGTATGTTAAATAGCACTCTAAAATACAAGTTCCAACTATAATTGAAATTATTTAACAGCGGACTTTGAAATTAAATGCAAGCTCATTAAGCATTCTGTTACTCCACCTTTTTCGCAACATTGCAACAATGCAGTTGTAATTAGATTATACATATATATTAAATCTCTGATAATCAGGGCTCGATTGGAATTGGAAAAAGATCCAGCTTATCTGGAGCGTTTTAATGAAAAAAAACATTACAAATCATTTGCACCTCCAGTTTCATCTAAATTGTGCGAAGATCTGGAATAACCAAGTTTCTTACACAAAACCAGAGTTTTCTTTAATTAATAATTAACCTGTCATACCCATTGAAATTGATCTAAATAATCAATTGCTTTTTAAAAGCCAATTCTGAAGTAAAACTTAAAAAAAAATAGTTTAACACATTGGCGCTTACATGTCATCTGTTTCTTGTGAGAATGAAATTCAGGTAGACTTTGGTTGTTAGATGCACTGGGTGAAAAAGAATTTCTTGACACAGCGAACTGAAAAGGTTGAACTTGGTTTGGAACCTTCAAAAAAGTTGTTATCAAACCATTAGATAGAGGACTTTTGATAGTGTTTTACACAACATTTCCTAATTGTTGATTGCTGTGACATGCATTCTTGAAGCAAATTTAAAGTTTACACAAATGGAGGTGTGCATTATATCGTATGCAGTGTTTACCTGTGTCATGTTCAGATTCTTTGCTGCCGGAGTCATAACAATCAGTGTCTTCATTGATGAGACAGAAGGGGTGGAAGTCTGTCCAATAATCTGAATTGATCCATCATCAGGGGCATTTTTGTAACCTTCAGGGATTATGTATCCCAAAGGAGCATCTTTCAGACTGGATACAGCCTGTAAATAAGACATAGTGCTTCGTATACCTCTAAATTGTTTAAATATGGGACACAGACCAAAGCTTTTTTAACTAGAAGAGTGGTATTCACCAAACTGCCATTTCACACACTACGACTGTTTTTTGAAGGATGTATATTCACTACAATGTATTACATTGGATCCAAAAGTTAATTTTTATGACATTACTGTTTTGCGCGCAGAAGCACATGGGTCCCAACACATGCAAAGTTGCAGGTTATGCATATTTCAAGATAAACGGAAAAAAATTGGAGGGTATCATGACCATCTGTATAGAACAAACAATGTGTGCCCTCTTCAGGAAGGTGAACCATATATACCTGAAGTTGTATCCCTGGAGGTAGGGTTGGAACAACAATTTCTGATCCTAAAAATATAGTACACAACTGTAAATATTTTGTAAATGTTGGTCTGGTATTTTTTCCATCACAATGATAATCTGAATCTAAAATGCTGAAGTACATTGCCCAGATTTTAATTATTAGTTCACCAATGACCAGAGTGTGATAAGGTTTGGGTTAGTACTTTCAGGGATTTTGAATCAGATTCATGTTGAAAAATATTTTTTGGGATAATATCTATCAAACAATTAAAATAACATCTACAAACAGGGAAACTACCCACCTTGGTTTTAAAAGTCATAAAAAATCTATTACCACGAAAGTGACAAATAAATAAACTTCATCCATTATGAATAAAAAAGTTTTCTCATATTTTTTGTACTTAAGAGCTCAACAAACATCAACACCAGGAATAAAGGCATATTTTACCTTGCCCACCATGCAATTACCTCTGAATAAACATCCCTTCTGCATTTGTACAAACACACTGGATGTGTTAAATCCAAGTCAAGCAATTTTTTTTAATCCTTGTCAAATTTTTTCAAATCAGTGGTAAAAAAATAATGGTCAGTTTACCATACCTGTGTTGGAAACGGCGATTTGCCGACCACTTGCATTAGCAGCAGATAAAACAAACACCGAATCATCTTGCCTTGGTGCTGAAACACTAATTTCTGTTGATTGTTCGCCCTGCAAGCCGATTTGCAGTATTTATTGTTTGTTTTTTAAACCGTAAGTTTCGTGATAGATTACATAAAGAATTTTTGCTTAAAGGCATTATACTAGGTATCAAAATTGCACAAACCTGAATGGAAGTGGATGATACACCAGATCCTTTCTCGGCAGAAACTTCGTTGGCTCTCGGATTTACTTGGGTCTCGTCGGACATGTTTACATTTTCCGATCTGATTTCGGATTGCCTTTCCGGATGACCGCGCATTATGTACATTTTAGCAAGAAAAATATGATTGATTTGTTGTTCTCGCCCAGGTGTTAAATGCTGCAATTTTTTAATATAATATTTTACTGTTTATACAACTTTTTGTATGAAAGTTTTCAATGAAATTGCAATATTTTTTGGGTATTGAACCATGACGAAAGTTGACGTTTGACCTCAATCACAAGGTTTGCACTTTATCCAATGCGCATGACTTTACGAAAACATAAATGTGTTTATTTGTGTTTATTTTAATACTTTTTCTCCTGAGTTGCTGTTCAAATACCACCCAAATGAAAAGTGACGAACGCATGAACAAGAAAATTTACATTGAAGTAAATGTGGCGCCGTATACTTGATGGGTGCGTTTCTTAAAGTTGAAAAAAATTGTACCCTTTTGGTCCGGAATATGGTTTTACATGCTTGTTTACAAAGTTTAGTGATTCGAGAGCTTGGAAATGGGGCTTGGGACACTTGCATTAGGAAAAGAAACGTTCATATTTTACGAACTTTGTATTGTATTACTTTAGTATGGTGGTTTATATACCAGTGTGCAGATAATTCTCAATTTCTTGGTAAACGCATCAGTCTTTTAAGTTGGTGTACTGTTGCACCAATATGGCAGTATTAGAGTTACTCTTTATTTAAGCTAAGAAATTTTTTCTGAACTGGTTTAATTTATTTGCTCCTCAATATATGGAGTGTTTTTGCATTACACTCTTTAACACTATTCAAATATTGAATTGGTTTCGCTGATGTACCAAACCAGCTTACAATATAATTTTCATTGCATGAATTTTTCCTTTGACCTTGCTAATACTTTTATGCTGGTATATACACTTTACATGATCTAAAAAAATTTCTGTTAAAGTAAATAAGTCTGAAATGTCTGAATATTGGATTATTAGTGCACCGGGTGACAAAACACCTCAGCAAACCTATGAAAGGCTACATAAAGCCACCATAGGACAAGGTGGTGCCAATAATCTTTCCCATAATTACAAGTTTCACATTCCCGAACTGAGAGTGGGAACGCTTGATTCACTTATCGGGCTTACTGATGATTTGAGTAAACTGGATATCTTTGCTGAAGGGTATGTGTTGCTATAACATTTTGTTTTGTGCTGTATTTAACTTATGTTTAAATTAAACAGTGTTTGTCGAAAAGTGTCAGCCTATATGGGAGATGTTTTGGAGGAACAAAGGGACAAACTTTCAAGCAACTTAAAAGCTGGAGATAGTAAGTTCTTTAGTATGTCCAACATTGTAATAATCAAAAGTTTGGTTCTGTTAGAGTTTGCAAATAGTTGAGAAAATGTGATTTTAAGCTAAATCTACTAATTTTTTGATTTATGAATGTTTTATTTAGTGACTTTGCCAAACTACATGCACCACTTTCAATGGAACATGGCTAAGTATCCTGTGAAACAATCACTGAAGAGCCTTTCTGAAATTATTTCAAAAGTTGTAAATCAAGTTGATGTTGATCTCAGAACCAAATCCCAGGCTTACAACAATCTAAAATCTAATTTGCAGAACATGGAAAGAAAAGCAACGTAAGATGAATTTCGTCATGTCAAAAGTTTGCAATGTTAGCTATATTTGGTATCTTTTGTTTTAGTGGAAGCTTGCTATTAAGAAACTTAAGACAAATTGTAAAGAAGGATGATTTTATCTTGGATTCTGAGTACCTGCAGACTATACTGGTAGCCGTGCCAGTGTCACAGTTTGATGAATGGGACAAAAACTATGAAACTCTCACTGAATTTGTAGCACCAAGATCTTCAAGGTAATGTATACTTTCAAAGTTTTATAACTTTTTTACTGTTCTTGTTAAAAATACCACTATCACCCTTGTTCCCATAGACTGCTTTATCAGGATGAAGAGTATGGGTTGTTTGCTGTTACAATTTTCAGGAAGGTCTTTGAGGAGTTTAAATACAATTGTGGCAGAAACAAGTAGGTGTCAGTTGAACAAAAGCATCACTTTAACCAGAGTTAACCTTTCTTTGCAACTCAACATATCATATGTTGTTAGGTTTTTTGTTCGTGAATTCCAGTACAGTGAACAGGACATGCACAGTGACAAGGACCAACTTAACAAACTTGCTTCTGACAAAAAGAAAATGCTGGTAACTAAATTGCTGCAGAATTACAATTGATGTTTTTACACTTCTTCCTCATAATGCTTGTATTTTTAGGGACCTTTACTTCGATGGCTTAAAGTCAATTTTAGTGAAGCTTTTATTGCTTGGATGCATGTGAAGGCTCTAAGGGTGTTTGTTGAATCAGTGCTAAGGTACCTTATTTCTTTAAAACCTACAAATGAACTATAAAGCTGTTCCAAGCAGTTTTGTAAGACTTGTCAGTAATAAAACTTGTGTGAAATTTTTCCATTGACCCAGGCCAAGCAAAACTGATTGAACAAGGCAATGAAACGAAGAACTAAAATGTTGAGTGTTAATATTTTGAGTTTGCGAGAGTATTTGTATAATAGGCAAAATAATGTTGCATGTACTATAAAACCATTAGCTAATCATGATTTTGAGGTGTTGTTTGATAGACTGAATGTTGAGACTCTCCTTGTAACACTGGAGTTTAATGCTTTTTGTAGATATGGCCTTCCAGTAAACTTTCAGGCTGCTGTTTTGGAACCACAAAAGAAACAAAGAAAAAGACTGCGTGAGACACTAAACAGTCTGTATGGGGATCTTGACAGCACTGGTTTGGGGGCAGTTGATGTAAGAAAAAAACTACAACAGTTGCAAGTTTCTATGTGTGGAATTGTTGATCAAATTTATTTGCTTTTGCAGGAAGAAACTCTACCAGGACTTTCACTTGGAATGCAAGAATATTATCCTTACGTCTTTTACAAAGTTGTGCTGGACTTCGACAGTCGATCTTTATGAGAAACTGCTTTAAACAAACTCCCTGTGCAATATTTGTATGTCTTACATGTTTGTGAAAAAAACCTTTCCTACACAGCTCTATATCTTGGTGAAGAATTGTTCTATAGGCTCTGTTCACCACAATTAAAAGCAACTTACGCACTTTTTTTTCTGGGTTTTATTTGACAAAAACTTTATTGTGTGGTGTATAATTGATTGACTTATATTTGCTTGCTCTTTGAAATGCCTTTATTTACATGAACTGACAGATTTGTGTAAACACCTGAAATTCAACAAGAAAGCAGGTCTTAAGGCCCCCTGTGCTGTAATTTACAAAAGTCAGTAGGTGAACAGGTGATGTGAACCAACAAAAACATAATATCTTTCAAAGAACATTTTCACCGACACGAAACAATTACACAACGTAGAATGTGTCTCTTGCTGGTTAGACATGTGGTAGGTTAGTGCCGCGAGACGATGGTAGGTGTTTCGCAGTGTAACTGCAACGTGAGTCCTAACAAAACATTCATCCTTGGCAAGTTTGAACTTCTAACATACAGCTATGTGCTCATTAATACAAGCAAAAATATCTCATTGAAATAGTGTAAATCATGGTGTTTAAGTGTAACGAACTCTTGTCGACGCTGTAACGCGGAAAAACGTGCCGGAATGTTTTATGAGCCCCCTTCCATAAATATTAATCATGCTACTTGCCGTGTTGTCAATACTAAATAGCTGTGTGCACCTTAAACGCAAAAGCTCGCAACACAAGGGATTGATTGACATGTTTTGCGACAGTTCAGCGGGCGATGCTGGGCCACTAATTCATACATAGATAAAACAGAAGTGCACTCGGGCAGATATTTAGTTGGTAAAAAAATCAAGCTGTTATTGCGTAGCGATAACTGAAGCGTTCGCGATTCATACGTAAAGACGGTGCGCAACCATAACTTGGGCCCATCCAAGGAGTTTTCTACAATATGGTAGCCTGTAAGCTTATATTTGGTCTGTCAATGAGCGAAACGGTGTTTTTGAGCTTTTATCGCATTGAAAGCTCGGCAAGAGGTCGCTGCTGTTCTGATGATTTTATGGCTTAAATTAGGATTTTGACAGAAAAATTATCACTGGGATGACGTTGGGAACTTGGTTGGATTTTACATTTTGTTTAAATTTGGTTGGTACGGAACTTATCAAACTCGCGCAGAACAGATTACCGATGTACAACGTGTTCCCTCAAGCGAAATTGTAATAATTGGAAATTTTTTGCCACACATCGATACTTTTTGACTGTTACACAATTTCATAAGGATTTATCTATGTTCCAAGCTATCCAGCCCGTTTTAACAGATGGTAAAAGTGATTTCCTTGGCAGCTAAAACTTATTGCTATTTATTCGAGGCAGCTAAACCCTTGACGCGATTTATTTTTGTTTTTCCATACATTCCCCGTTTCTTCACAGCTTTGTCGGAATGTATTTTCTTGTGTTGCAGCAGAAAAACGGTTAAAATCTTTTTTAACAACGAAATTTATTTGATGGAGCAAATGAACGCAAATAATTTGGTGACAATGAACTTCTTGGACAGTTAAACTTCCTACATAGCCTCCAATCATGGATGTAGTTCCTTCCATTCGATTGGTTCAAAGTATGTAATAACTAGTGGTGTGCAATCAATATTTGCTTCACATATCCATAGGTTGATCCTCGCCACCAGGTCTATCCTGTGGTTGTCCACTAACTGGTGGAACTAGTCCACCCATTTCTCCCTGTTTAAGGTATAGAAAATCAATGTTTTAAGAAATACTGGGTTTACAACTATTTCTAAGTTTTTTGACTCACCACTTGACCAGCATCAGCTTGGCTGGCAGATTGAGCAACTCCTCTACTATCAGTTTTTTCTTCCAAAGTTTCCAGGAAGGGAGCAACAGACTCATCTTCATATATCATGACATCCTGGTTTTCACCCACTATTGCAACTGAGCAGTTCTTAATACTTAGTTCTTGTTCAGCTGGTAGTGTTTCTCTCAGAGCAGTAAGACCATGTCGAATTAACTCCTCAGCACTACCTATGTAAACATTTTATAACTTGTTATTTTAAGAACTTGCAGGCATACATGTTTCGATATGTAGTATTTTATTTCTATCTATTTTTTGTACAGAGAACATATGGACTGACTTAACTGATGTGCTACACACAGTCACAAACTGGCACCAATTAAAAAATTGACAAAACAAATCAGTTTAGTTGTGTGAATGTTTTTCGGCAAAAACAACTTAATTGATTCACTTTAAAAATACCAAAAGGTAAGGGCCCCAAAATACTGTCTGGTGGGATGGATTTGACACCTTGGTCACCTGTTTGAAACCCTTGCACTATATCACAGTAACTGTTAATGCTGGAAAGTGGCAATACATACACATTTGTGCCAAGTCCCCTAAATAAGGTTTTAAGTGTGAAAAACAAATATTTAGGGGACAACTCTTATCAAGAAATTAATATTCTGTGCCCATTGGCGGCTAAATGGCAGCTCTTTATACAACTGAGTGCAACTCTTTGTTCTTGTGACAAAAATGGATGGAAAAAAAAATATAAATATGTTCTTTGTTAGAGTAGTCACCATGTCACCACACAGAATTACACTTTATTCCTATACCTGTGAATAAGTTAGTTTTTGAATTTTTGTATTGTGGCTCAAAATTTGGGTTTTATCATATGCCCCTGCCCACTTACAGTTTTTGAATTTGTCAAGATGTCTTTCAAGGTAAGTTCTTGCACTTTGTGATCTGGAACCAATAGCCATTGCTTTACAGTTGTAATAGTTTGCAGATGGGCATGTTTGATATATATGTGGGCCCTTCTCCTGCAGAATTAAGAAACATATGTTCATCAAAGTGCTGTTTATTACAATGTTACAAACAGTTAAGGTCAATTTACATCATATCCAGCAACAAGAATCCCTACTCCAAATGGTCTTCTGCCATATCTCTGGGTTGGAGTCTGAGTTTCTGCAAAATAGGCATTTTTCTTGACATACAATAAATCACAGATCTTGATCCAATTACGAAGCTTCAATATGTAACTAGATTATATTTAAAAAGAGAATTTGCATTTTTTAGGTTGCAATTAGTAAAACTGTATTTGAAAGTGTACTTGGATTGTTCTTGGTGAGACCTAATTTTTCTCAAGTTTTAACTTAAAAAGTTTCCTACTGTTTCCAACAGTTCCAACTAATCTGGACACTGGTAGTCTGCTGTCAAACATGAATTCTTGATGCATGCATTCTGTTCTCATAAAATTTCCAAGGGATCTTGCATCGGATGTAAGTCCAGAAATGGATATGACAATGTGCGGTGCAATTCTTTCAATCTTTTTTTGGTGAGCAATGAGATCGGATTGTGCCCTCTGAAAAGTTTAATCAATAGTAAACTGTTTTAAGAGTTGGTTAAAATTACCTGTAATCAATATCTTCTACAGCATACCTTTAAGGCAACAAGTACAGCATGTGTTTTTGATTTAATCCCGATGGTAGCGGACCCTTGTTTGACAGCTTCCATTGCATATTCAATCTGATGTATCCTTCCTTGGGGACTCCATACAGTAACATCATTGTCGTACTGGTTGCGAAACTGCAGAACACAAAAACTCATCACTAATCACAGCCCACATTTCAATCGTTTTTATTACCTACCATACTTTTCTATCTATAGGTGTTCCACTTTCAATTTTCAATTTTATTTTGTTAAAAAAGGATGCTTTTCATTCACCTGAAACAAATTAATTTTATTGCACATAATCACACTATTCGAAAGATTTTTTTTCTTTTTAGGCATTCATGTTTACCAATATTCTTGGTAAACAAAAGCACAAGTAAAAATCGGATATTTCCATTGCACATTGTATTCTCCACATTGCCATTGCACATACTTTACAGCAGTTTAACTGATATTTTTCGCATACCCTATTTTCTTTTATTACCAGGAATAGGCATTAGCGAAATGACCGTCGATCAACATACAAATATTTGGCAGTTTTGGGGGAAAAAAACATTTAGGTGCTAGGCACAAGCTTTCCGAATTTGAATACAGCCCAACGATTTTTTGCCCAAAACTGATCGGAGGTCTGCCACTAAACTATAGTTTATTTCAATGCCGCGCACTACCCGGCAACAAACAGTATGTCATAAAAATACTAATGTACAAATACACGATTTCTTGCAAATAAGGATGAGACAGAACTTGCTGCACATTGTTTTAAATCCGCAGCATTGCCAGCATAAGGTGGCCATTTTAACAATACGAAAAACTACAAAGTTAAGATACTTACAATCTTCTAGATTGTGTTACTTGTTTGTAAAATAAATTAATTTCTCATTGAATTTCTAGCATTACCCGTCTATATTTCTGAAAATGTTGAATGTTTTTGTAATACTTCAACGCAAATGTTTTTTGTACGTAAGTGACAAGGCAAATGATGTGGATATGCTTGATTGCGTTGCTAACTTTATCCTCATAGCAATATCCCCCCTCCCCCACAAAAAAAACTAACGGTAAATAATAAATGAATACATTTGAACCTTACAGACATAAAAAAATGCACTACAACAAAAATATCAGGCAAACATGGAATGAGGGTTGCCAACCGTCCTTTATTTCAAAGGACAATCCTTTATTCTGCTCTATTTGTCCTTGTCCTTTATTAAGATCTAAAATAACACTATTTGCACTTTATTTTGAAATCGTTTTGACTTGTGGTAAAATTTCTGAACTGAGACTCGAAGGAACAAAACAAATTTAGCATATTACACAACAAGCTAGTGATGGGGCCCTTCACGAAATCGAGCCGTAATTTGTTCTGAAAGAAATCTATGTGAGAAAACTTCCGAGTTTTTATGTCCTTTTTTGTAGCTTAACAAAGTTGGCAACCCTACATGGAATGTACTACCAGAGACTACTAAATCTGAATTTATCAGAGAATAAATTTATAGTAGTCTCTGGTACCACTGTATCTATATACATGTGCGCCAAACCTAAAAAAATTCCTTCCCCAAATAAATGCTTAATTATGGCTTTCTTGTCGTTTTTGTTCATTATTTACATTTTTAAAGAGGTTTTTCTACAAAAACAAAGTTTTTGCATAAACGCTAATTGGGATGTTGTTATTTTACCACCTCATCGAAAATGCATTCATGGTCGAGCGTGTAGGAAAAGGGTAATAATTTGGTCCATCTAGTGTCCATCAGCAGTCATGATCTGAATAGGTGGCAGAGACATTTAATTGGTGCGACCAAAATATACATGACGTGGGGCAATTCAGAAGTTCATCCTTCCCTCCGCCAATTCTACCCATTTCCTGGCATGTTCGCATCAATTTAAATACGATTGTCCATAAATTCATTCACAAACTTCTGGCCCCGAAGGTTTACCATAGCCGCAAACGCATATGTTCCGCTGTCAGTGATAATTGCCGAGATAGTTGTTCTGGAAGCAATTGGCTCCAACATGCAGTTTAACACATCAAAGACTTTTTTTATGTGGTGTTTGCGTCAAAGTTCATAGAGGGGAGAAACATCGCCGACAAAGTTCAGCCTCTGGAATAAGGAAGCCTGCAGTCGCTGATGAGGAAGCCTCGCTCGCACGCAAGTCCCGCGTTCATTCACAAATTCCGTTTGTCGGTGCAGCACGCCATTCAATGCACTTCTCACGAAACTTCATTCACAAAACTGTCCATGACCTTTTTGGACGGCCGTTTGGAACAAATACCATGCGGCGTCCAAACTCGAGGCGTGCGGCGCAGGGGAGACCCGAAACGACCAGGGCATATCCGTTTTGTCAGCCAAACACAGGACGAAAGCCAATACTCCAATGTACAACATAGTGTTTCTCATTTCTGTTTGCTAATGTAATTTAAGAAATGTCGTAATACTTGAACACAAAAAAACACAATCCAAAAATAAAACACTGTTTATGCAACGGCTTTAACACGGTCAAGCATAATGCCAGTGTTGAGTCAGCCAATACCAGGAGGCGTTAGGGTTCGGGACGCGTGTGACTTTATATTTGGGAGCATGTGACGTAATTAAGGTGTATTCACTACCGATTGTCCGGACGCTTTTCAATAATAGGCTTGTTGGATTTCGGAACGGCAACCATTGCCCGGTACTTTTTTCAAGGAGCCCAAGAGAGCGTGCCGCAACAAAAATCACCTGTGCATTGCTTTTGGCAGCATTCAAGGCTTTTCTTGATNTTGTCCCGTGGACATGCCCCAGATTCTCTATTGTTGTTCGGAAAAACATGGCGCTTTGAAAAAGGGATTAAAGAGTTGGAGTATTGTGTGCCTTCACTGTACTTAGGTGTGCTGTTGTTTCAGCAGTTAATGCGCTGGCAATTAGGCCATTCGCATGTGAATGCTGCTTATCAGACGATTTGCGCTATATTACCAATAAGCGATTACGCATTCACTTTTCGATAGCCAGGTGCAAAATATGACGGTTAGCCACCTGTAAAACAGCTTGCATCAATAAATCATAAATTCATGAATTTTATCGCTTTGCCAAGGAATATTTTATTCATACATGTGGACGGAAAGTACTATGTGCATCATTAAGTGTTGTCGCATATCTACGTGGCGAATTAGCATGTCTGGCCTGCTGCTCGACCACTGCTTTGTTGTTTTTGCAAGTTGACAAATGACAATCTACCATGTATACAGATTAGTTATAAAATGGCGTACATATTTTGTGCGTTTAAACGTGCGTTTTATGGAAAGTTGGCAAGCAGTTTGCTGGTAACTTAGTTTAGTTCTCTAATTTGCTGCGAAAATGTCATTTCAACAATTGTTTGTAGTTGGTTCTATAGTTTGAAGACATAAAAACGCATTTTTTAATGTTTTGTCGCAAAGCATTTTTGTCAGTTAATATGATACTGCGTTTACTTTATTCAGGTGACTGCCGATAAATTGAACAAAAGCAATCATTTTTCTTTCTGATTTATCGGCGTTGCTGGATTGCACTTGACAGGCGTCCTGTGGTGATTATGATGTCATAGAAGCTTTCTCTCAAAACGTCCAAAAAAATCCTGCTAAAGGATAGGAAGGTGGAACTTCTGTCTTGTCTTCCAGCGCGTGTTCTAGGCGATTGGGAGTGATGGCTGCCGTGAAGTTGTCCTAATTTTTCATCCTTTCGTCAGATTGGTTTCATTTCCCGGGAATTAGTCGATTAGCGAGTTTCCTCGACCCTTTTAGTGCCTGCCAGAGGAATACCAATTGTCCAGTGGAACTTGCACAGAACTGTGCCGCAATGAGTCTTGCTTGCCCAGAGATTTGTGTTGGCGAGCGTGTGTTACGAGCCAAGCAAGACCCTACTTTGTTGAAGGATCGACGCGTTTTGCAAAATCTACTGAAGCTTGAAGAAAATTATCTGGTGCCTACGACATACTTTGACTGCGTGCAAGCAGATGTTAAACCGTACATGCGAAAAATCGTTGCAACATGGATGATGCAGGTAAAGGATTGTATGTTATGCTACACATTTTAGTAGGACAAAAGTCGTTTTATTAGCACTTTTAAACCAAAGCTTTGACGTTTGGTTACCACCATCAGTCGTATGCTCCAGTTAATGAGTAACCACCCCAAGTTTCCGGCCTGTGGCAGTCGAACAGCGCAGTTTGATTCACAAAAATGTCATTAACATTCCACAAGCGTGACGAGCTCAAATGTGTTTTGTGCGCGTAACATAATTTCCAGCATCAAAGAATCGAAAATATTTGTAGCCAAATGTGTTACAAAATACATTTCTTCTTCGATTGAAGGCTTATTGTGAGTCAGAAGACTCTATTGTGTGTGTTTGTAGCTCTAACATTGTTTCTGGATGGGGTGAAGTAAACTAATTTTGTTTGTCATCGCTACTTGCCACAACCGGGTTTGTTGCGCTCCGATTTATTTTAATTGGATGTCAGGAGAAATCGTTCGATTCAAATGATTCAATCCTCTGACACAAAACCCGTTGTTAGTCGGCATGGAAAGTACTTTTTCGTGTTGAACTATTCGCACATCCAAATACCTGAATGGTGAACATGCGCCCGTAAGACACAAGTGATATTGCTGTGCAGACGGCACGTCGCCGAGCCACGTGTTGGGTCATGGTCACCTGGTGGCGCTGTAGCGCCCGTTGCCGATCTTCTGTTTCTTTCGATGCTTCAGCCAAGCTGTATAGCGGCCTGAACGTTTGTTGTGTTTGCTGCACATTTTTGACGGTTTGGTTTTTCCAGGTTTGCGAAGAACAGCGATGCGAGGAGGACGTATTTCCACTTTCCATGAACTACCTCGACCGTTTCTTGAGTGTGCAGCCAATCAGACGGACTGAACTGCAATCGCTCGGCTCCGCGTGTATGCTTGTTGCTTCAAAGGTATGCACATCTGGTAAAACTCAAAGATTTTAAAAGTATTCTAAAACTGAAAAAGTTGTCAAATGGCTTTGCTGTGTAGGTAAAGGAGACACTTCCGCTGACCACCGAAAAACTTGTCATCTACACCGATAATTCCGTGCGCCAAGAAGAACTCCTGGTAAGTCTGCATTTTGTGTGCCGATATTCTGGTTTCTTGTGATACCGAGCGACAACAAACAGCAAATTCACATCCTATCTTGGGGACACGAGTTCGCCATTTTCGTGGTCTCTCCCACGGAGAAACCGGAAGATTCCTCACGAAATTGGGCCAACCGACTCTGCGGCTTTACACGCCAGATGAGCGACACTGCGCCTCGGTTCATGCGATTGACGGGTCACATTCCTACAGCACTTTGTGCAGTGACGTCACCGCCTGAAATAGCTTGTGAACACGTTTTGAAAGGAGCTCGCACAGAGCAGCTTTTATACGTGTCACGGCTGGATATTTTTCAATCGTGGAGGCGGCATTCCTAATCGCAAAGGGTCGGTTCTCACAAGCATGTGGGGTCCGGCGTTGTTGGTGTCACAATGAACGAAAGTGTCATGGGGATACTAATCCCACACCAGCTATTACAAGCGCAACCCACATAATCAACACTTACACTTCGAGAGTCTAATGACAATAGACAACTGCATGTAATTTTTTTGGGTTGTCTGTTTTTACTGCCGTGGGTAGAATCAGGTGCTCATTACTTTCGCTTGTTTGCGGCAAACATCAGCCAAAGCAGGTTTTGAACGAATGGCCTTGACAGAACAAGGTGGTTTGCGGCCGCTTCCGACGACTCAGTGCTGCAGTATTATGCGGAACCCAGATTAGTCGTGCTTGTGCGCTGAAATTGCCACCTTTCAAACGCCGCGAAAAGTTTTTATCAGCAAACTTTTATCGTCGGTTCGATTTGTTTGCCCTTCTCGGCTTTCGTACGTCTGGCAGATGCCGTGGCGCGTTCTTGCTGCAACCTCTGTAAACTTTCTATTGCACGCCCCGCCTTCGTCGGTGTTCGGCGACGGATGAAGAAAAAGCTGCCGTCATTGAAATTTCCTGACTGCCATCTGCCGCTGTTTATGACGCATGCGGTCGCCCCTCGAGGGGAGAAACATGACACACGTTAGGTCGCATCTTCACTGCACGTTTGCGTCCGAAACCTGTCCGCCTCGTATCACCTTTGCACGCCAAAGCAACGCTTAGCTTGTTTGGAATCAGGATCGATCACCGCCCAAGTTATGCGCGGTCATTGGATTAAAACGGCTTATTACCACTTGACACCGAATGACCGCGGCCAAAAATGCCTTTGTTATTATTTCTCAGCCATACCGACACCGTTACATGGATAGGCGCATGCGAGCAGAGCGTTATTATCGAAACAAAAAGCGAATTGTTGGACCCGCTGATAATTCTTTTCCAAATCGTGGGTTTTATTAAACAAAACACACGCTCCTGTGGTTACGTCCAAGAACAAGTCTGCGTGCAAACTGTGATTACAACGTCGTTGTCATTGTTCTAATTCTGCACACTTGCTATCAAGTGTGGACCCAGCGGATTTGTCCAGTTATTCAATTTGATTTCCACTAAATTTAGTAAACAGAGGCCCAGTGACGCTCATGGGGGTTTGTAGGTTAAGAGGAGAGTCCTGATCCCGTTTCCATACGTAGCTGATCACGTGGTGACTGCACTGGCGTCGCTCTGTCGAGAATATGCTACTGTGTGTCATCACCGGCCGTAGTGTATGTCTTTGATGTTACATTACTGATCGATAGTATTAAAACCCCCAGCGGGTGCTCGAGACTGTGTGGCGATCATCAGGGCTGCTTCGTTTCGTTGCTTGTCCAACAAAACATCACATGTCACCCGTGATTGTAATAAATTTCGTTGGCTTGTCGGCTGCGTTTCCGGCAAATTTCACTTTCGCGATGGGCGTAATGTTTATTGACAGATTAACCTGCAACGGCCGCTGGTACCTGCTGCAGAGGTCGATAAGCGGATTACGTACCAATGAGTGGCAGAGTTCGTCGCGCTCCCACAGCCCAAAGCCATGACGCAACGGTGCCGGTACTGTAGGTTAGACGGTGCGAACTGAAACTCAAGCTGGCCCTTGTCATGCATTGGGGCTACATTAACCCCTCCGCCACAATAGGGCGAGTAAGCTGAGAAAATGCGTTAGCCCCTGCGTGCGAGTCACAGGCATTTGCGGAACTCGGCGAATGCAGGCGATGAACTTGCTTGGTTTCCCTCGACAGCCCCCCAACCTTTCAACAACACACGTTACTGATACGTTCGCCTTTCAGCGCAATGTTTGTGCAGCGGTTAAGCCGGACACTTTTGGCATTCCACCAAATCTAAAAATTGTTGCAGTTGAACCCGCAAATTTTCCAGGACGATTCGAAAAAAAATCCTTTTAAAATACAGGATGTGGATCCATTCGATGTAGTTTTGCACGAAGCAGTGGTTGGTTAATATTTGCGCCGACTGGGGCGTTTCCATTTTTCTCGGAGCAACGGTTCGCGAAATTGTTGCTTCGATATGAAATCCGACGCGGATTCAACGTCGGATGTGGACTTCCATATACATCGCCATTCTACCGCAAAACGCTATTTCTGAACCTTATCCACCCGTTGGTTGAAATGCTGACACCACAACAAGTCGTGCATACTCCGCGTATCGTTAATTTCCCTGTCCTTCAACTGAAAGCCACCTGTGTATTTAAGGAGATACTCGTAATTTACCTTGCATTTGAGTTAAATTACAGTCGTGTCTTTGCATGCGATTGCTTAAATTGCGTGATTTTAATGCTTCACCTTTTGTGTTAAAGGATTTCGAACTTTTACTGCTGATGAAACTCAAATGGGACTTGCTCGCTGTGACGCCTGTCGACTTCGTGGATCAAATCCTGCATCAGCTCGGCATCAGCCACCCTGAAGTACTGAGTCAAACGCGAAAACACGCCAACACTTTCATCCACCTTTGCTGCACAGGTGCGTAATATCACACATACCAATACACAGTTCAGGCACCAGGGATCCATAAAATTGAGTTTTTGTGTGTAGTTATGAACGTTTTTTGTGACTTTAACTAGTACAAAGCTATAAAGCGTTCCTTGAACATTCACTTTCCGTCTGTTTGATGACCACGTTAGGGTGGTGCATGCTTTGATGGAAAAGTCGTGTTCGATGTTGCTATTTTGGTTCTCGTTTTGTTGCGCGTACGTGAGGCGTAGATGGCTCGTATTACGGGATATCCTCATTTCGCGGTAAATTCGCAGCCGTGCTGCTGTGCTGCTCGCATGATGACAAAACGCTCGCCACATGCATTTGCGGGCAAATCTTGCAAAACCCGCGACTACTTCAAGTCTTTCCCACTTACCGTTATTATTGACTTCATGCGCTCGAATTATAGTCAAAAACAATGTACACGCTAACGTACGATTTAAGTTTTAAGCGCGAAGTATATGCATTGGTCCTAATGACCAAACTGGGAATTCCGCCCGCTTTTTCAATTTCCCAATTCTTGACATACGATACGTCAGCGTGTATTGCTGTAGAAAGTACCGCAACAAGCAGCGCTTAAACGTCTATTGTTTTTGTCTGCTTTTTCTCCTGTGGTGTGGGCTGCACCTCAAGCAATAGTCCCCGTACCAGGGGTGTTGACGTTTCGCTAGCGAACATGTACGATCTCGGCCGGGGATGGAAAAATGCGCTCATGTCCGGTCGGAGAAGTCATGGCTGTGAAGTTAATCACATTACCACGATGTTCAGGGCAAGTCGGTCATGCCCAACGCATTTGCAAATGATGCTCGGCGAGCTAGCGCGGTGGTCGCCCGCATCTCTGACGTACACAGCTCTCAAGTCTCGCTCTACGTATGCCAGATGCGGTAAACAATTACCACATTGGTCTATGAAACTTGATACCTACGACTATTGACAAAATGAATGCGCTCGCCACATTTGTTTCTCGCGCCTATGGTGAGATATCCCACCAGTCCATCTGCATCCATGGCAATGAGGAAGGGTGCCTCGCGGAGAGCTGTGGTCGAATATGGTGGTCTCTGGTTGGAATACGGACCGAATTTTATGGCGGAAATTCGGCTATGCAGTTCTTTGTAGGTGTGACGTTGACGCCCTGACAAACAATGTCAGCAAGTATCTGTTTCAGAAATGCAAAGTCGACTCATTCCTGTGAAACCGCACGCAGATATATGTGCAATACAGTTGGTTTCGTCCAGACGAGACTTTCTTCGTCAAACGGCCACGTCTGGAGATTTTGTTTCGTTTCAATGCAAAAACGGTTTCGCGCTTCGGCATGTGGAGCGTCGCGGAAGCGGACGCGTTGCACCACGCGCTGTTGACGTATCCGTCGTCTGTCAATTTGTTCGCTGTCGGAGTTGGAATGAAACTCGAAACCACTTCCTTTCGCGTCTAGGCCACTGCACTAATGCGGATGCACACGCACATGCCGACATCTTGTGCTGTGGCAGGTCGCCGCTCGCTGGTCCATTGTTCGCTGCCCCAGACCGATGTTCACGTATTTTGCCTGCAATCGGGACTCGCACACCTTCAGAAACTATTCGGGTACATTGCGTAATTGTGACGGACTACAATCACGATGTGAACTTGCAATGCGTCCAAACTCAAGTGGCCGGTGCATATTTGCGCTGCACTGTCTCCAGGCTTAAAGACCATGTCGCGTCATAGCGGTCCATCGAAGCTGCTTATTAAAGGCAATCATCGCGCGAGAACGCCCGGTAATATAGAAGTGTACGCGGTACGACATATTCTGTGCTGTCTGGCGCACTAAGACACTGGCGAAATATGGACGAGTCGTGGCGGCCTTCGTTGCATTAAAACTTCACATTATCCGGACGCGATCTTGGGACTCGTCCGTCTCCGTTGAGTATCAAGCTTCGGGTCGCAGACAGTCGAGCGAAACTATTCGTTGTTGCGGTTTGCCTCAACCATGCCGGCTATGCACACTTGACAGGTGCTTGCATAAGTTCAGCCCTATCAGTTTCAGCCTGCTTCTTCCGAGCCAATTCGGTCAGAACAAAACAATCGAAAACTGCGTCGGTTCCTTGAGGGGTTGTGCGGCCGCCGGGAATTGTGGCATACAACAATAAAACGTGAAAAACTTAAGGATGCCGAACTCCGCACCGAAACCAAACCAGTCGTCCTCTCATCCTGTTGCAAATTAATCTGTTTATTACTTTGCAAGCAGCAGGTTGGGTGGTTGGATAAGCAGACATTGCTGTTCTATAAATACAAGGTTTTGTTTTGGTGGTGTTCCGGCACCTGAGCCGCCCGCGACAAGCTGTTTCCGACTGTGTCCGCGGAATGTGCGGAGGCGTGCAAACAACCCATCAACCAATAGAGCCATCTTCTTTTAGCTGCGAGATGTATTTTCCGAAGAGTTTTTCCCCTTAGCAGTTATGCGTCGCCTTTGCCCTCGGGCCTGTGCTTTTCGCGGCTCGTTCGGCAACAGCTCAGCTATGTCGCCGCTCTCTTCCCACATTAGCCCGCAACTGCGCGGCACGTCATCGCCCACTGCATCTTTATCGAATGCCAAACACTGGGCGAGATCGAATCATTGATAAAAACCGCTTTTGGACCGAACTGAAGCGGAAGGGCAACATTGATATACGGCGCGCCGACACGACATTCCGCTCTTTATCAGCGCGTGTTTGTTGTTGCTGCACAGCACAGTCAAACTTCAATGAGGAGCACTTGTGTGGTCAGCGCACTCCCTACAGCTTATGAATCATTACAGCCTTTACGGCGCAACGCGATTATGTCATATCGTCCCAGGGGAAATATATCTTTTCTCAACACATTTTCCTTGTCATTGCTCAGTGATAAACCAAGGCAATAGGGTGGCGCGTGGATGTGGGAATTGGTGTATTCTTTTCATCCGAACACCACCCATGCCGCGACTGCATCTGTGCGGCATCGTGCAGAAATCAAAAGTAGGCAAGGCGGGAAGAGGCGGCGGGTTGAGCAGAAGAGGCAAGGGAGCTTTCAACAAGAAAGAGACCACTGAAGCGCTCTTGTCTGGCCTCGCTCCTCTCGCAGGAACGCCAGCTATGCAAGCTAACACGAACTTATCGATTCGAGCGATCGACGTTGCCGCTCTTGTTCCGCTGGTCCCAAAACGCTCTCTCTCGTTTGATGTAACTTGTCGCTGGAGAGCAAATAATCAGCCTCCCCTTGCGTCGACCCGAACATTGTCCGACGCTCTTTTGCGCCTTATCAAGGGCCTTTGACACTTCGAATTTTAGTGGATCAGCCCTCTTTCGCCAAGCAATTTTCCACACAAAAAATCCGACCAGGGTTAATGATGTGGCTTAATTGTGGAGAGTAACTGATTCGTAAAAACAACAGCTAACCCAGCATTAGAAAAATGTTTCGTCGTAAAAAGCGATGATGATTTGTAAATATCGATAAACTGCGTGGATAGTTCTTGTTAAAATTGCTGACTCAAATAATTGTAAAAGAGACATGCTTTATTGGTCATAATAATGACAAGAATTGTGAACAGATCCGTGTTATTGTAGCTACACTTTTTCGGATTTTGACTCCCACCTGAACGCCCACACCTAGCTAAGCAGACGATCTTTATTGTTTTTGTTTTAGATCACAAATTTTCTGTTTACACACCCTCCATGATCGCTGCTGGCAGCGTAGGAGCGGCGATATCCGGGCTCCACGTGACCACAGGTCTGCCGCTGTCAAGGCATCGCCTGCTCACCAGACTTCAAGACATCATTAACGTTGATGCGGTAAGCAGACATTTAATTTTTTGACGACAAAAGTGTGAATCTTAAAAGCTCGATTCATGAAATGATGTCACCTTGCATTTACGTCACCTTTGACCACATAACAGAGCGCGTGCCGCGGTAATCAAGCCGCCATTCGTGACAGGAACCATTGTCCAAGCCCATTAATTTTGCTGTTTTCGACTTTAAAGCCCCTCGCCACCCGTGTCCGATTTCCCCATCGCCTGCCCGCCTAATTAACGTCGTACCCTTTACAAGGCCCCGTCTGCTGCAGAGCATTGTGCGTTTGTTATACTTTTCCACTTTTCACGAAAGAAAGCGTTCGAGTAAAAGGATGTTTGCCGCGCCGTGTTTTCAGACCGATCGCCCTTCGACTCGAGTTTCAGCTTTTAGGCTGCTGAACAGGCAACGTTACTTCCATTTAGTGCTTGCTGTTTACAGCCGAACTCGGATGGACGTTTGGTGAGCAATTGACCACGAATTATTAGGATATCCGGTTTAAAACAAACATCGTACGACAGGCGGTGGTCCGGTTTCTTTGTGGCCTGGGCAAATTTGCTAACTTACTCTGTTTCCCACCTTGGTTATTAGCAGGACAGCGGCGACATACCGATATGATTTTTTCGAGCGCAGAGATTCCAAATAGGTCAGATCAATCAGTCGAGACGCGCCTTTCCATAATATCAAAGGGTGCAGCGGAAGAAAAGCGAAAATGGGTCAGTGATTTTCGACCGCACGTCGTATTATCGCTTGGCCAAGCATTACAGGAGCCATGGATCGGGGTCACGCTAGGTCACTAGGATTTCAATTGACAACTGTACCGCTTTTGCGGTTCGCGGCAGAGGCGGTTGCTGAAGCCTCCAGCGCGTGTATCTACCTCCCATGGGTGTTGGATGCGCTGGATTTTACATCCGTTGTATCCGCACGCTATCAGGGCGCATTGTCCCGCGTGTATCATAATCGTATGCACACCGGGAACCCACCGCCATTCTCTGTGCTTTCCTGCCGTGCTAATGGTTTCAATGACATTGGAATGTGGCTTCCTGAGGCGATTGTAGAACAATGTAGCCTCCGCGTTTTGTATGTAAATGAGTAGGGCGAGCATGACCTACGTTATCGCACGTCTTCGTCATAAAACTGACACGGGGTCGCAACTTATCCGAACTTTCGCGACAGGGTGGCGTTCCAGGGCGAGAAAACAAAGAAAGTCGAAGAATAATTTAGGGCTTCGCTCCGCCTTGTGCCGGTTTACGAGGAAAGATATTGATTAACTAGCCGCAAAATACCCAGACTGTTCCCGGTGCTACTTGCCTCGCATATTGCCAAAGTTGCAGTTTAAAGACTTGTTTTGGTCGTAACCAAGGACGTTTATATTCTTCGGCAAGCAGAATTAACGATGATCAAAGGTTTTAACTGTCACAACGTTACTTTTATTGCTTTTGGGTTTGGGCAGTTTCCCTTGTTTACGAACCAAATTCTTTTCTCGCCGTTAAGATAATCAGGAAAATCAGCGGCTGGTCCCTTGCTACATTCCTCCGCGTACCGTTTGATAAGGCTTGGGTACAAGGCAATGTCGTCATGCATATTACTACCATGAGAACGATGAAGCTAAAAACGGCTGCCTTGGGCGTATCGCGATTTTTTCGCTTTATGATCCGGCAAAGGTCTTTAACATTCCCGGCACATTTCTTGCACAAGTCGAATATGATTCATCACGTAGCGAAAGTCCAATTGTTGCCAACGGAAAAGGTGAATGTTGTTTTGCTCACCTCGGTTATTTCGTCCGTGGCAGTTTTTTCTGGTCGACTGAGACATATCGTCGTGCCAGGTTTTTTTGTATCGTCCGCGATGTCATTTCCGCGGAGTTTAAACACTGTGGTATGCGTTTGCTGTAAACACGGCTTAATCGTCATCCGTGAAAGAATTGATCCGCACTGAACTTCACCACGACCTTCCTACATACACCACGGGTATTTCTTCCCAGGTATGCGGCATTTGTACACAGGTTGGATTTTGACAAGGGGGTTGGGTTTCATTAAGCTGAAAATTCCTCCTCGGGCGTTTCTTGACTTCACCCTCATGCCCTTTAAAACTGCTTCCATTCGATCTGCCCACGCAACGAGTTGAGCACGTCACCGTAACGCATGGTTTCCCTCACGTGACCCCCCGTGGTGGCCAATCGCAGTCAAGGTCAGCGAAGCGTGTTGGTGAGATCAGCGTGGCAAAAATTGGCGATGAGCATTTTTCTTCGTCGATATGTTTAAACACCATGACAAGCTAACAAAGACGGCCACTTTCCTTGCGCTTTCATAACGAGCAGGACGCCTACAGAAAATCAGACTCGCCGCTTTTTGTGTTTGCCCCGCACCCGCCCAAACTGCATACACGGCGTTATGTGGCATTTAACTGAGGCTTCAAACGAGTTGGTCGTTCAAAAAAAACGTCGGAATGTCCGTAGGTTTATTGAATCACGTAGCGGAACGCGGCAGCCGCAAGTTAGACTGAGAAGAATTAATCTCGCTCGGTTTGGTCGTTTCCTGTTCATTGGGCAAATATTGGCATGAGAGCTTTGACAAACTCTTGGCTGTTTTATCGACAAACACGGCGCTTGATAGCAGCAAGCCACTTTACCAGAAATCTCCCCGAAATCATCCTGTGCAGTGATTTCACATTAACCACCTCCTCGTTTGTATGCAGTCCTCGCGTCACGTCGACATTTTTCGGTTTCGCATCATACATTCCTTTTCGGATTTCAAAACACGCTCAGTTTGGCTCGCCCAATAATTAACCAACCAGAGTACGTGGGCATCCAAAGCCGGCGAAGAAAGGGCACCGACAACTTGCACATCGTCACTAATCGTGTATCTTTTGTACATAAACTTTTCANATCGCGATTTTTTCGCTTTATGATCCGGCAAAGGTCTTTAACATTCCCGGCACATTTCTTGCACAAGTCGAATATGATTCATCACGTAGCGAAAGTCCAATTGTTGCCAACGGAAAAGGTGAATGTTGTTTTGCTCACCTCGGTTATTTCGTCCGTGGCAGTTTTTTCTGGTCGACTGAGACATATCGTCGTGCCAGGTTTTTTTGTATCGTCCGCGCTGTCATTTGTGCGGAGTTTAAACACTGTTGTATGCGTTTGCTGTAAACACGGCTTAATCGTCATCCGTGAAAGAATTGATCCGCACTGAACTTCACCACGACCTTCCTACATACACCACGGGTATTTCTTCCCAGGTATGCGGCATTTGTACACAGGTTGGATTTTGAGAAGGGGGTTGGGTTTCATTAAGCTGAAAATTCCTCCTCGGGCGTTTCTTGACTTCACCCTCATGCCCTTTAAAACTGCTTCCATTCGATCTGCCCACGCAACGAGTTGAGCACGCCACCGTAACGCATGGTTTCCCTCACGTGACCCCCGTGGTGGCCAATCGCAGTCAAGGTCAGCGAAGCGTGTTGGTGAGATCAGCGTGGCAAAAATTGGCGATGAGCATTTTTCTTCGTCGATATGTTTAAACACCATGACAAGCTAACAAAGACGGCCACTTTCCTTGCGCTTTCATAACGAGCAGGACGCCTACAGAAAATCAGACTCGCCGCTTTTTGTGTTTGCCCCGCACCCGCCCAAACTGCATACACGGCGTTATGTGGCATTTAACTGAGGCTTCAAACGAGTTGGTCGTTCAAAAAAAACGTCGGAATGTCCGTAGGTTTATTGAATCACGTAGCGGAACGCGGCAGCCGCAAGTTAGACTGAGAAGAATTAATCTCGCTCGGTTTGGTCGTTTCCTGTTCATTGGGCAAATATTGGCATGAGAGCTTTGACAAACTCTTGGCTGTTTTATCGACAAACACGGCGCTTGATAGCAGCAAGCCACTTTACCAGAAATCTCCCCGAAATCATCCTGTGCAGTGATTTCACATTAACCACCTCCTCGTTTGTATGCAGTCCTCGCGTCACGTCGACATTTTTCGGTTTCGCATCATACATTCCTTTTCGGATTTCAAAACACGCTCAGTTTGGCTCGCCCAATAATTAACCAACCAGAGTACGTGGGCATCCAAAGCCGGCGAAGAAAGGGCACCGACAACTTGCACATCGTCACTAATCGTGTATCTTTTGTACATAAACTTTTCAACATGTGAAAGCGGTACCAGAGCGCGATGTATGGGCAGCCGCGAAATGCCTGGCAAAGATGTATATTTAAAGTGCGTGCCACAATTACGTAATAGGACGAAGCGTCCGGCTCTCGAGTTTGTTTTTCAAACCTTTAATCTGCATTCTTGCGAGGTCCACTGACACAGCTTCACACGCACCGGAGACATAAATAACAAAGCAAATAAACTATGCGCGTCATTTTATATTTTGTTGCGACGGTGCCGGTTCCGACTCCGCCAAGAGAGACATTAATGCTAGGAACCCAAAAAATGCAAATCGGCTCATGCCTACGCTGCCTGCGATACGAGTTTGTAACAGAAAAAACGATATTATTAAACAGGTGTTTATCGTTTGTTTGGTTACGGTTTTCGTCTGGCGCTAATGTTTTCAGGTTGATTACTTGAAAAATTGTGTCCGTTCTCGAAAACATTCGGGCCCGTTTTGGGTATAGCTCCTATACTAAGACAACTGGATGATGTACAGTAGAATAGATCGGTATTTTTGGAACATCATGTGTAAACGGATAGCNTCACTAATCGTGTATCTTTTGTACATAAACTTTTCAGCATGTGATAGCGGTACCAGAGCGCGATGGATGGGCAGCCGCGAAACGCCTGGAAAAGATGTATATTTAAAGTGCGTGCCACAATTACGTAATGGGACGAAGCGTCCGGCTCTCGAGTTTGTTTTTCAAACCTTTAATCTGCATTCTTGCGAGGTCCACTGACACGGCTTCACACGCACCGGAGACATAAATAACAAAGCAAATAAACTATGCGCGTCATTTTATATTTTGTTGCGACAGTGCCGGTTCCGACTCCGCCAAGAGAGACATTAATGCTAGGAACCCAAAAAATGCAAATCGACTCATGCCTACGCCGCCTGCGATACGAGTTTGGAACAGATAAAACGATATTATTAAACAGGTGTTTATCGTTAGTTTTGTTACGGTTTTTGTCTGGCGCTAATGTTTTCAGGTTGATCACTTGAAAAATTGTGTCTGTTCTCGAAAACATTCGGGCCTGTTTTAGGTATAGCTGCTATACTAAGACAACTGGATGATGTATTGTAGAATAGACCGGTATTTTTGGAACATCATGTGTAAACGGATAGCTTCGGGTGTTGTTTATTTGTAGTAGTTGATTGACGAAGTACCCTGACCCCATTGCGCTTCATCTTCCGAAAATGATCAAGGCCTCTATGGGCGAGGGCCTGGCGTTTTCCTTCGACACTTGGGTGGTTTTACATTCATTAGCATTAGCTCGGTACATAGCAGTGCGACTAATGTGCGCTTGTGTAAACGTGTTAATGCTGTAATTGAATTTTTACTGTGAAGTCACTCGTGAAGTTATGTGTAAGTGACGGGCATGCCTTTGTTTGGCGATATTTGCCGTCGGTTGCGTGAAAAAACGCCGGGCGCCTGTACACCGGGAACCCTATAGCTTTTAATCGCGGCATTTGAAAAAGATCTGCAATTACGAAGAGGAATTCCGTATGAACAACAATCGCGCTGTTGCGATGGGACTCAACTCACAAAAGCGCCTGGTTTTAATTCGCCCGCCGCAGCACCATTCACTGAGCCAACTGTGCGTCTGACAAAACCGAATAGTTTCCTCGTCTCTCGCCGCGAAAACCCGAAGCGAGAGTCATTCCGATGACGTAACCGGGAAAGGGCGACCGCTCGTTGCACTCGTGGGAGTCAGCAACACGGGTTCCTCCTTCGCCGCTGTTTCTCAAACAGCTCCTTGTCATTTGAATTGCCTGGGCATTGCCGGCTCCACGGAGGGTGGCGATAATTTTGCCAGGCTTTTCACCGCGGCTCTCATGCTTCTTTGAACCGATAATTCTTGGTTGGCTTTTCGGCGTGTCGGTTGCGCATTCCTGCGTCTAATAACAGTGGGGGCGGGATATTATCTTCCTCTTGCACGAACCTACGCAAAGGCGGCGCGCGTGCGTCATCGAAACTCTGCCCCGTAAATCGTCGCTCAAGTGAGGATGAGAACCAACCGATCAAGGTTTCACATTTGGTTGTCCTTGCATAACTTGCATTTAGCGCTCGCACGCAACACTCATGCCAATTGCTAAATTTTACCCGGTCCAACTGGCTTTGCGCTCTCCACAGTGACTGGAAAGCCGCTGTGTGTATTGGAACGGCGTCACTACCTTCCGAATACCATTTTTAAACGTTATCTGTCAAAGCCTTTCGTACTATCCGATCTATTTTTAGCTATCGGCCGGGCCACAACGTCTATATTCCGTTTCTCCTCGTCTTTACCCTGATTAGAGGTTGATGTGAGAATATTGGCGGGTTGTTATTGTCTAAAACGATTAGTAGCAGTCTATTTCGAATATCAGTCTGTCTACTGACGCGACGCAATAAGTTTTCATGCTTCAAGTTCTCGTGGGAATTTGTCTGAGCCCCCGTCAAATCCGACACACCTGCAGCAAATGTGTTTAGTCAGCGACGGAGACGAAAAGTGTCATGCGGGGCCCTGGCCGCTTATCCGGGCCTGAGATTGCCATCGCTTGGGTTTCTTTCTCCGTCCCGCAAATTAGCTTGTGTGTTGTGACCACCAAATCACGCTTGTCGCTCTGTGCATCGGGGTCACTGCGTGAGACAGCCCCGTCGGGCCCCATATCGCCTTTGTCTCGACACGTGGGGTCACGCCACCATTACATGCATATAAATCATCTTGTGCCATCGTGCGCAAATAAAACTGCGGCTGTGGAGACGCAACTTTTCTCGCTTGGCTAAATTGACGAGCACCCTTCCTGTACTGCATACTTTCATGTGCCCGCAGTAATAACACTTGTTACCAAGTTACCCAGCGCCGGAGTTCCACGACCTGGGAGTAAAAAGGTGAGGAATGGCAGCTGCCGCGATGGCCATGCAAGCGTGGGAAAGTTGTTCTTTAAGCGGTTGTCTGACTTTCGCCTGCGTTCGCGTTTGTGTGTATTGCTCCATCTTCGCGGTGCGAAATTGCCTGGCCCTGAAAGATGGCGGTGTTCCGATGCGACACTTTGGCCGGATCAAGTTCAAAGCACCAGGAAATCGTTGGCTATAAAAATCCGCACATAATACCACCGATATCGCGCGGCGAAAAAAACTTTCTAAACTCTATTGGCTTTGCGAGTGGGCATATAGTGACAATGCGGGATGGGGGTTTGGACAGCAACATGAAGTCGGCTTTATTTCATGCCGTTGTCCGAACTTAAGCACCAATTTCCTTTCCAACTTCCTAAACAGGCGGCGCGGCCCGTTGCTAAAAGCCTTTTGTCGCGGGTTATTTCGCAAGTGCCCCATTGTTGTTGCTGCTCCGCCCATTTCGAGGCAATTTCAGGTTCAGCGCATTATTGAATTAATTTTACGTGGTCAACTGGCGCTTCAAGCCGACCGTGACGGGCGCGTTAAAATTGTCAGATGTCCGTCTTGGCCCGCAGCGACTGATGCCTGCGAAAGTCGGGTTCGCTTTGCCATAAATTTGATATAAACGCGACTTATAGATCCGGCTTTGTCGGTACTTCAAAGGCCCAGTGTGGTCGCTGCGAGTCAAGGTCGAAGCGCGGCGAGTCCATCAAACCGCGGTCGCTTCCTTTTGCCCCGCGTCGCTAATAAGCGCGACAGAATACGGGGTGATGTCACGTTCGAATAGAATACGGCGAAAACTTTCTTATCTTGGCTTCTTAACCTTCAAAGGCTCACGGAGGGCCGTGGGAACGGATTGTTTATTTTTGATGTTGCTCGCCTGTGTTTTTAGTGCGCTGTAACGCTGCGGGTTCGGCACAGCTGAGTGCCCACTTTATGCCCACCACAGTCACATTGCATTTGAATTCTCATGTTCCTTTGTCAGCGATTAATAGACCGCCGACCAACTGGAAACACAGAAGCTTGCCACAATTACCACCTGGATATTGTTTGTCGCGCAGCGCGCCGCCGCAACAAGATTTAATCAGAAATGCCGGTAACTAATTGCGCGGTCACACATCAAACGGTGTCGAGTCCCTCGTTTAGCGAATATCAATCAACGGATAATGTCCTCCACAACGCGTTTGACAGCTCAAACTTGCCCCCACGCGCGCTCGCCACTTGCCTGGAGCGTCGATCGGTCGATCTGCAGACGCGGCAGCAGCCACAGGCATGCCAAGCCTCCGCCATCGAGAGGGAAAGCACGTGAAGTGGGGTCCGCGAACAAACGCAGCCCTTTGAACACACACTCGGAGAGGAAGCACTCGTTTGGAGTGCTGTGCTCTGTACGCAAAGTGCTGTGTCGACTGCCGGGCATCCCTTGTTTAAAAAATCCGCTGACGATTTTCGGGGCCGTCGCAAACCCGACGTGGTCATTACGCGTCTTGCTCTGCGGCCCCGCCACTTGCAGAGCACGCGCTTTGATGCGATGATCGCTACTCGAAGTTGTCAGGTCACCGTTTCGGGCAGCGTCGCGTTTGCAGGTCGTGATTAATAGTGATGCGGAATTTGTGCATCCTGAACCCGACAGATAAGCAAGTACACGTGCTGCGAGCAGATTTCCGCCCACGCTTACACGTGTTCCCTTGGTTTGTAATTTTCAGCCAAAGGAAATCTACATATGTAGGTCAACTTGCTGTAACATTGATCAAGGTCCGGGTGGAATCCAAACATAATAATTGGGCGCTTTCTCCTCACTATACCTCCCCTCCCTGGCAATTCATAATCCCGTGTGGAACGCGAATTGGCCATGGTAATACAATAACTTTAGCAAATTCAAACGACTGGAGTCTTAAAATTCCGGACGTTGTATAGCACTTTATGAGTAGGGGACAAAAATGTAAAGCTCTTTGTTGCAAGCTTTGGCCTAAACCCCAAATTGTGTGTTTGTTCTCTCGTGAAGTTTGACCGCCGCGTGGTTGGCTGTCGCGCGCCACCAAACTGATAATTGCTGGAAGCAGTTGAAGGTTATGTAAATGTTGTGAAAATTTGATGTTTGGATTCAGCAAATCGTGAACAGACGACGCGCGACCTCAAATATATCGTTTTGCGAGTGTTGACCGAACACGCTTTATATCGTACATGCTATTTGCCTAGTGTACAAGGCCTAAATGGAAACACGTTTTAGGCGTGCGAAGTTACGATTGTAACAAGCCTCTTGTTTAGATATCGAGATGGCGTCGCTTCCGCGAATAAAATAAGCTAAACACGTCGGAGGCGAACACAAATATGCACTTGTCGCCTACTCTTGGTCTTTGGCTGTGCACAGAAACTCCATTCCATGCCCAGCAAGCTCCTCATCACATACAGGATGCGGTGTGAGTGGCCTACAACGGTGCTTGGCCGTCAGCCCTTCCTTGGTTTGCGACTTAGCGCGCACATGTGAATACCTGAAGTTGAATTGAGTACCTTTTGTGTTGCGCTGTTGAGACGGGCTTACGCAGTATGAGTTCCGAAAGAGAAAGAATGAAAGCCAGGTTTACGGAGTTTTGGCCTCTTTACACTCACTTCCAGTGAAAAGAATGTATAGAGGCGCACGGCAGGCGACAAGCTTTTAATGTTAGAATCGTTTTTACCGCTTTTGTGATCCACACACCCTTCGTAAACTAAGTTGTTTGCGACCGTATGCCGGAAATCAGCTTGCTTGAATCACCAGATATTGCGTTTGCTCAAATTACTTCTTTCAAGAGTTTATATTGTTTCGTTCTCTATACCCCTGTGCGCATGGTGATGGCTCTTAGGCATTCTGCTGTGTTAACGGTGATTAGTTGTCGGACGTCGTATGTGGCCAGTGGCAATTGTGCGTAAACGGACGCGAAGTACCGCAACTTAACAACGGATCGAGTAGTTTGACCGTGTGATGAGTGCACATTTTTCGCGTGCTTCATAGGTGACTAAACCCATCTGTTGTTGCGCTCCGGCCTGTTCCGCCTACGTACCCTGCGTATGACTTGTGTTCCCTCTTGGTGGGCGTTAGTGCGGTGATTTTACAGGATAACAGTGTTTTGCTGCCTTTTGTTTTTGTATGGACTAACACGGGAAGGCTGCAAGTGCAACGCACGGCCCACGGTTCCTCAAGCTTGTTTGCGGCGCTCTGGCTCTGTTGGTGGTGGTGGGCGAGCTAGTGCCACTCAGTCAGAAGGAAGGATGTCTTTTTCGCGCCATCCGTAATATGACGTGTCGTTTACAGTGTATCGAAACCTCCACCATAGGGTTGATTGAAGAGTACGCGCCACACAGCTGTTTTATGCCAGAATATGCAGCTCAGCATCAACTTGTGCGCACACGAGCGTTCTCTTTCCTAAGCGTACTGCATGAACACACGCGCTAACTTCAATACTGGCATTTTATCACGCATTTATCTAGTTCAGATCCCTAAATAAGAGGGCAATTAAAATATGCAGAGTTATGAGAAATCGATATTGGAAAGATCGGCCGACGATTTATTGGGGAATAACAATCGCGACTGGCACTGTACCGGTTCTACTTTAAACAATGTGGTTAGTTGGCATTTAGTCTAGCAAGGTGGGGCTGACTTGATGACAACGGGTTTTAGGTTCAAACTTATTGAATGGGACGTTATGTAAACCCCAGTCCACGCTTCACAGGAACACAATAGCTCGAACCCCAGGGGGCGAAGGAGTTTGCTGTCATACTTTTAATGGATATTCTTCGCGCTATTGTCGTCAACCTCCGGTGTTTTCGCCACGCAGAACGCATAGGTAACAAACAAAACCTGCACCATTGGTAAATCAGATGGCAATTTGGGTGGGTCCCATGATGACTGGGGCACAATTCGGGCTATGGAACTGTAAATAGCGACCGCTCATTATTCTGCATTCCAGTTGGTGCCAGGCACTCTTGTGTCGAGTCGTTTCGCATGTATGGCGCTCTATAATCGCAATGTGTATGCCAGTTATTGTCTTATAATTGCGACCTCCCATGAAACGTATATCCATCCATTGTTTGGTGGTGTGAAATTTCCAGCAGAACCGCGATTGTAAACGTGTGCACGGAACGTTTACTTGTGTTTGAATAATCATCTAATACTACCCACTGTGCATTTTCGGTTAACTGTCAATTTAGAATGTCAAATTCTACAATGGTTTCTGTTTTTTTCTAGGACATCCTGCGACAATGTCTCGAGCAAGTGGAATCGGCGCTCACGTCCAGTCTCTTGCAAGTTCCCGCTCACCCAAACAACAAGCACACTGAACAGGCCGGTGGCGTTCAGGATTGTGGGGCCGTGGGCGGGGTGGGCGTTGCCATGACAGCCGACTCACCGCTGCTGTCCGCCGCCGGCACAGACTGCAGGGAGGTCGATAGCACCCCCACGGACGTGGATATGGTGTACTGAGACGTCGCACAGCAGCTAACCGAAGTAGGCCAGTCCGCGAGCGATCGTCACTTTACCCGGTCGTCGTGTGTATTGCACTGTTGTATTTTTTCCCTACGAGCGCGGTGCCAACTCTTCAATGTTCAACCTTTCCTCGAAATTTGCCCGCAAGTCATGTCATCACCGCTGTCACAGAAGCTAGCTTCCACCGTTTGGAGTGAACATGCCGCGTGCGGTTGCGCTGCCGCCAAAACGCGTGTTCATGCCCGGAAATATTTTCACGCTGTAAAGTTTTAATTCCAAGTCGACATTCCTGCGGCCGAGCAAACCGTTGTATCGCTTCTCTGCGCCGAAGGACGGAAGAAACCGCGTCAAACCGGAGCACACTCAAACTTTTTCTCCCCGATGACGTGTATACTGGCTAGGCATAAGTTGAATCCCACTGGTTCGCATCAAACTAGTTTTCGTCAGTTCCACGCAGAAATGATTGCATCGAAACAGCCTGCCAAACGATGGACAGTCTTCACCTTCAAAGCACCTGATTTTACACCTTCCATTAGCAAATTTTAATGTATGGACCCAAAATGTGTCTCGCGTTTTGCTGTTGTTGCTTTATTTGTGGTGTTTGTAGTATGTTGTTTCTACCATTTTTTTCAAAAAACGGAAATAAGGTTTAATTCAAAACCCAACTTTTAGTATCAGCCTTTTTCTACTTTCCCCTCCAAAGCTCTCTGTTTATATAAACATAGTATATTATATATCTCTGTTCTATATTCTCTTTCACCAACGCGAGTGCCAAAGTGATTAACCAGCGAACTAAAGGAAATCTATATTTGACTTTTCATATCTAAGTTGCTTTATATTTCTACAGTGCCTGACTTTGCTTCCGGTGCATGACCTGTTAATTTGTGCCATGACCAACTTTTTTATATTTGCCATCATCCAAAATAGCCAACTACTGCCTTGTTAGTTTCCAGATTTAGACATATCGTTTATTGTGTTGGAAAGCCGCTCATTGTGTTCGCACATCCCTGCCAAAGTGTCTTTTCTCCAACGACCTTTTCAACATCCCCAAAATATCACTGCCAACGAATTGACTGCCATTAAGTCTGTCAGACCACTATTGCATGTATTGTTTTAAAAGTGACAGAAAGCACCTTCAAAATATGTACAGGAATTCGCGACACTGCCAAGATGTTTCAAACTGCCGCTGAGAATGTTTCTATTATCACTGTCGCGCCTTTTTTTACGTTTCTACAAGCGACTGAAACAAATTTTTCCCGCCGGTGCCTATCTAACTTACATGTAAAATGTTTTGTAACAAACACTTATGGCGCTCACGTAGGGTTATAAGCTGAAATATCTTCAGCTCGCAATCGAGCTAATTCCAGTAGAAAGGTTTTTCTTTCACGTACACGTTTCGCATGGTGCCGTTCATCGGTCGATCTAACACGCTTTAGCCTTTAACTTACAATGTCTGTTTGCTGCTAAACTCTGTTTTTTTTTGTTTGCTTTTGCGGGTAGAAGTTTTGCGCTGTAAATACAGAAATGTACATAAAATCGCCCCCACGACCAAAAAAATACTTTAGACTGCGGGTCAGCTTATACGACGCCAACTTACCCCAGTTCGTATCACAAGCTAACGTGCAATCGTGTATGCTGTAACTAACCGCTGATTTTAACTTCAACCAAATAACTTCAATAACCTAACGCACTAACGCAACGCCTTTCAACGCCCCATAAGTTTGTGTTGTGTAGTGGAGAGTGCTTTAGCGGTTCAACTACATCTGCATTATATTGTGGCCTTTCCAATGCACTCCATAATATTTTTCCCACAACATCCCTTTCTCGCCCTAATATGCATGTTACGGCGCTTTGTACGTCAAAAGCCGCGTGTCGCTGCGTTTGGGCTTAACTTTGCAGGCGAATCGATGTGCCAAGTCGGTTGCCTTATTCCCTGTTTTCGATGAAAAACCGCCAGGTGCAATAGACCCAAGTACGAAATCTGCTCGACAGAAACTCAATGTTCGTATATAACCTTCATCGCGTTATAATGATCGCATCAACTGTGCTTCACCTATATCCTAACCCGATCAGCAACTTAACTTAACCTCGTGTGCTTCGGTCATCTGGCTACCTCCCGTCGCTGATCCAACTTGCTTCCGCAATACAGCGAGGTATTGCCATTAGTACAGAATCCTCACGCGTGGATACTAATTACAAATGTCAGTGGCTGGCCTTGAGAGCGAATGTTCAGCGTTTGCCTTGTATAAACAGAATGGCTTTGATGGGAGGTTTCAAAATGCGAAAGAACTTGCTGCAGTGTGATAAACCGAATTGCGCCGCCTGTATTGTGTTAGTTGTGTTAAATTTGTGTGTGTAAACTCCGACAGATCAAGCGTACAGACCCGATCCCGCCGTGTACCAAACACTCCTGAAGGACACAGATTTGATTTCAAAGCTTTACACTAGAAACTATTAACCCAAATCGCCGCTTCAAGTGTAGAAATTAGCCTGTAGTTTTGTACATACATTATAATCCACAGATGTCAAGCTCTAAGTAGCATTCCAAGGGATATTGATTTGTGTTTTACGCCATTGTATCGCCATTTACCATCGCGTTTAACATTGCTGGCACTTTCGCCAGAAGTTAGCAAGGTTTTTAAAATTGTAAGTATCACATTTTGTATTTCAGCGTCTTGTCGCAAAGCTGCTAGCGTGTGTTTACTGTTAAAAGGCCAAAATGACAAACTGTTTTCATTTGTTGTTGCATTCGTGTAAGTGATATTATTTTGCTTAACCCCCGTAAAACATCGTTAATGACACGAAACAACTCGTTTTTGGTTTGCCCCAAACAAATCCTCTCTCTCTCTCTTTAAACTAACATGTAGATTTGGTCTTTTTTATTCCCCAAGTGTAAAGCAAAAATGGCGTTTTTAAAGCCAATGAAGCAGTTTGGCCCAATACGGAAGGAAACAACGTCGTTTCGTTTCGGCATTGTTTTCGACCGCAGGTGATTTTTCGTGTAGATATAGTTATGTACAGATGTTGTATTGTAGCGTGCGCGTGCTTTTATCTCACAGCAAGTCAACGGTAAATTAACTTTACTTGCCAACATGCTGTGTGTTGCACATGTGCCACATATTACATGGCGACACCGGTATTTTATTTCGCAACAAAAAAGAAAAAGTTGTTTTACCCACGTTGTCAATACACGATTTGTGAATAATCATCTGTAATATATGACGCAATAAAAACACTCATTTCATGACGAGCTTTGTGTCAGGGTTGGTTAGTGTTTCGAGTGTTAGCCTAAAAAGCTAAATATGACATAAAACACAAACCAGCCAAAAAAGTTTGGAAAAATTTTGGCTAAAACATAAGTCATGTTTAGTTGTAAAGCTTAGGTTTTTTTTACTTGTCGTGGTACGATTATAAGGTAGGGTTTTAGGATGTTTATAGGTCTTGTGCGCTTCGTGCGGAAATTCAATGGTTTTTGCAACCCTTTTCGAGTCGCGATGCGCCACCAGGTGATTATTGTTTTACAGCTGCAGGGGGAGACTGTAAAGATTATTTAAGTGTAAAATTAGATTAGCGAAATTGTGTTTAAAAAAGCGTGAAATAGTAAAGAGTACGCTAAAGAAGCAGGTACCTGCGAAAAATAAAAATACAGTACAAAAAACAAAAACTACTATTACGCTGTTTACCATGTTTGTTTGTGTATTGATTTCTATGGTATTGGTATTAAAAGCGAGGAGAGGAACCATTTAATTACTTTAGTTAAAATGCTGAAACTATTTTCTTTTTTGCGTTTGATTTCTAGGTGAGGTAGATCATTAAATAAATATGTAGCACTTTACTGCTATTACTGTTATTAGTATTTAAAAAAATAGTAAAACAGTGTGTGCAGCGTGCTAATGTGTAAATTAGCCTAATGTGTTATTTTGTCTTAAGTGCTAACAAACAAAACTCTTTTGGAATAATAACGTGGTTGTGGAATGTCAATACCAAGTGTCCGATACCAGAAATTTACGAGGGCCTACGGTTCTGGCTCTGAAGGAGACGTTTATACTGCACTACAGTTTAAAAAAACAGAACCCAAAGTTCCCTGGCGAGCAATTGGTATTGCAACCGTGTTGTTTGCAGTAGGGTCCACTCTTATTACAATTGGTTCATTGTTGCTAACTGGATACATTGATGCAGAATACAGGTATGGTAACTGTTGTGCACTTTTTACTTGGTGAATTTGTAACATATTCTATTTTTACATGCAGTGATCGAACCTGGCCTGTCTTGATTCTCGGACTCATAACTTTTTTACCAGGCTTTTATCAACTTCGAATTGCATACCTTGCTTGGATGGGCTACAGTGGTTATTCGTTTGATGACATTCCTGATTACAACGATTAAGCCTACAAACCTGTTTTGTGACATTGTATGTTTCATAATTATACTCTGTTGTATGTAATTGTAGTATAACAGACATGGCAAGAAGTGTCGATTTTGTGATTAACTACCTCCAAGAACTTGAGGAACTTGCAGAAGATATACTCACTGACAAACAAACTATTGTGGACTTAAACAAAAGGTACAATGCAAACAGAATGGCATTAAATGCTCTCAACAAAAAAGTAACTGCACCAGAAAGGTCTGCCAACAAAGCTTGGGTCAACTTTGGAGGAATGTTTATCAAAGTATCCAAGGTAGAAACTTGCTATTTTAGTAGCTAACTTTTGGTAAAGTTTCTTCACATTTTAAAGGAATCGGCAAAGTCAATGTTAGTTGAGGATCAAAGTGAATTGGAAAACAACGTAAGGGATCTCCGGGATAACCTTCCAGCAAAAGTTAACAAACTGAGAGATGCAGAGGGCAAAGAAGAACTGAAAGGTTTTAATCTCAAACCTTCTGATGCTGCAGATATAAAAACCCTCAAAATCTAGCAGTCATATTTGCCTTAACATGCAATAAAATCACTGTGCAATTACACAGACATTTTTTTATTTGCGAACATTGAAGCATCAAAAGTAAGTAGAATTAGTTTATCAAAGAGACCAACAACTTCTAGCGGAGTTATAGATACAAACATAACACAATTTGCACGCTGCAAAAAGAACTTAAAAGCACATCTTACAAGTGGTTTCTATGTTGTCCCATTTCCATTGTAAACAGGGGCAGCAACCAAATATGATTTAGTAAAAGTGTCCAACTCTGAAGCAAGCCATCCAGCTTTATTTCTTAATGTTTTTGATCTAGTCTGTGCTTTAACCAAGTGCTTGTGTTGGGCAACTAAGTTTTCACATTCATTTTTAATATCCAATCGAACTTCATCAACATCAGTACAAAGTTGTGCCAAGGTTCCAGACAGTTCTTGCTGCACCTAAGAACAATACAAACCACTATTAAGAAAAGTGAACTTTTAGACACTCAAGTTGAGGCTAAGCTTTCTTGGATTACAGCTTTCAAGTATTGCCTCAAAAAATGATACCATATAACAATGTAATACCTGATGTGAACAATTGGTGCTTGTAAAACTGATGACTAAGTTTAGTTTGTCAGAAGCATGTTCCACAAACTGTCGCTTCAATGCTCGTTCTTTGGCTCTGGATGTCCATGTTAGTCGCTCATACGCATACAAAGTTCCGTATGAAGCTGCAGCGAAGGCAACTGCTCTCCAACCAATGGTTCTCCAGAAGAGATAGGGCACCATTCCTTCAAATACAAAATAACAACAAAAGTGAAAACCTAGAACCAAATGAAGAACTTTTTGTGTAAGACAGAATAAAAACTTCGACATACAATATAGTTTTGACCCTTAACCTTTTTAACACATGCATAAGAAGGCACAGTTAAGCAAACTGTCTCACCCAAACCAGCAACAAACATTGCTGAGTGACTGTTGGTAAACTTCATGTAGCCTGAAGCAAGTGAATACAGAAAGTCTTCTGCCGGGTATGGTTGGACATTCCCGTGTAGACCAACATGATCAACTGGTAAGCCAGGATGGTCTTTAGAAAACAACAAACTGAAATCACGTAATCATAACAAAAGATGAGGTATGTTGTAATCAAATTGTTTAACATACAAACTGTGGCTGGTTTAGATGATGAAGCAGCTACAGTTGCATCTGGGGTCAAACCTCCAAGTCGAACTCTTCTTGCATCTCTTGGTCCAATAAACCTAACCATGTAAATACAATTAGGGGGCCACAGCAATGAGCTTTGACACAAAAACCTCACTGACATTCTGAAGTAACTAGTAAACACTTTTCAGAAATCAGCTGTACAGAATCTACAGTCAAAATTAAAAGTACAATACCCGACCTATAACATAGTCTGCAAGTATGAACATACAAGTCCCCATAGACATGCCAACTGGTAGAGATGTTAAAAGAAAGCAGTTAGTATACCCTCAAAATAAAAAAATACACTAGCAAAATCAAAACATATAATTTCTGATGTCATGCTATGCGCTTTTTGAAAAACACAACTCAAACCCTTGGTCATACCCACACCAACTTATTAATAAACATCCTTGTCGCAAATAGATTACAATATTCTTAGCAGTGTTGCGCAAAACTTGCACAAATTAGAAGTGCCTATCTGTGATCATAAACTTCCGAAAAGTTATTTAATGCTTACAATGTAGCGACTATATTAAAAAAATGAAAGTTGCCAATGCACAGCATTTATCATGTGTAAAAATAAAAAAACTGGAAGATACTTTCTTGACCAAACCTCCAAACAAACCGATGAGGGACAAAACAAAAAACAAATTTAAATGATATTTGTTACCATCAGAAAAGGGGACCCATGAAACAAATTGCCAGCTTACCTCGCCATTAGCTGATTAAAACCAAGTGAAAACTTGAACTCAATATCTTCTTGGAAATCAGCACAAAGACTTGCACAGTCAATATCATATGAAATATCGAAACTTGGCAACTGCGATGCAGAGCGAACCAAAGATCTAAATCTTGATGGATCTGGCTGGAGTACATCTAAAATACAACATTTTAACATTATTTTTTCAAATAAACCCAATCAACTGTTAATTTTTTTAACATTTTTATCTTATTTCAGCATTTCTTGGCCTCTTTCTTCAGTAACCCTATTTATAAAATTGTTTTTTAACAATGCCATTTAAATTAAGTTGTATGGAGAACTTGTGCATGCAAAGTAAAAAAACACAAATTTACAAATCTTACAAACTTACTCACAACACTATGTTAAGTTTTGGTGACCCATGGTTCAAATACTGTTTTTTTTTACAATTTTCAGCATAGGAATAAATATCACATGCATGCAAGTAGTGTACTTTTACACAATGAAGCCAACAAACAGTTACCATTGTCCACTGAACTTGAACCATCATCATCAATTGCTTCAGGTAAAACTAGCAGAGGTCTGACAGCATCAATCATGTCACCACGGTTACGATCAATCTGGCGTTGCAGAGCGGCACTACACCTTGCCGATAAATTTCTACCCAAACCTGCAAAAAAAGGTGATGTTGCCATTCCTCATACACCATGACACAAATAAAATAAAAAAAACATTTACCACATATATCAATGTTTTAAACCTCTATTCATTTGGGTTAGTATTTTGGACATAACAGGCCTGTGAATGAAACCAAGTACAAATCGTTGGGGTGACAAGGTAAGGAAAGGGGTGCATCAAGCCAAAAGTTACAAAATATTTCTAATTAATTTGCAAATATTGATGTTTTAAATTTTTTACATCATTTGGCTTTCATCAAATATATCCTGACCCTGTGTAGGACAGTTGGTAGAGCACCAGCCCCAAATTGACTGCTGTTATGGTCTCAATTCCACCACAGTTAAGACTTTGCTGCATTTGCATGCTTGTAATGGTGGCTCTCACTCAGTGGTAAACTTTATTTCAGTTCTGGTAAACTGTGATTATTCTTATGGTAATTCTTACAGTGCCACATTGTGCAAACTTAAAAAGTATATGTCATCAATTGGTATTTTAATAAGTTAGTGAGAAGTAATAACTGTATTAGTGTATGTAGTTGAGTTTTAGAATGAATTTGTTGTGAAAATACTAAACACTGTAAACAAAAACCATGACTTGTGCAAAAAAACATCGATTGATCCCAAACAGTAAAAACTTACCATCTNAATTCCACCACAGTTAAGACTTTGCTGCATTTGCATGCTTGTAATGGTGGCTCTCACTCAGTGGTAAACTTTATTTCAGTTCTGGTAAACTGTGATTATTCTTATGGTAATTCTTACAGTGCCACATTGTGCAAACTTAAAAAGTATATGTCATCAATTGGTATTTTAATAAGTTAGTGAGAAGTAATAACTGTATTAGTGTATGTAGTTGAGTTTTAGAATGAATTTGTTGTGAAAATACTAAACACTGTAAACAAAAACCATGACTTGTGCAAAAAAACATCGATTGATCCCAAACAGTAAAAACTTACCATCTTCCACATGGCGATAAAGTTCAG
>QXVZ01019134.1:0-18206 GCA_008931825.1 Phallusia fumigata | reverse complement strand
GCGTTGACAAATTCCAGACACGTAATTTGATTACGTTCCTGTGCGTTTATCAACAGGTCGATTTTCTACTCAGCAACAGAGTGTTTTGTTCTGCGTTCCTTCAAACGCCCAGGGACCGCCCGCAGTTTTTATCAAGACTTCTTTTTAGGCGTGGGCATGCACTATGCTTATCGCTATCAGATTTGCATATAGTTCAAGTGTGACATTTCGAAATCGTGTCACAACAGCGATATGCAGAGTCAGGAGCCAAACTTGCAAAATCACGTTGTTGTGTGACATTTGCTTTCGGTTCGGGTCATTGAACAGAAGACTAGCACAAACCGTGTAACATTACAGATGAGGAGAAAAGTTAGGGCAGATTTGTGACGACAGCACGCAAGGACGTAGTGATTGTTATCAGATTTATTGACAACCCCATTTACTTTCAAAGGAGTTTTTTTCAAAAAACTGAAACTGTCTTCCCATCTATCGAAAATTCAAAAACAAACAAACATTTTTAGAACTTTGGTGTGTCCCCAATCAAAAAACAACATCATTTTACAAGTTTGTGCTTACTATACTGGTATGTTCACTACACTGTAGAAAAAACTTAACGTTTCCGATATACGCCGTTGTTTTTAAATTCCAAATGATACGCTGTGAAGGTTGCCTAATTGCGACATCAAGTGCTTAATTAGATATCGTTGCTTGTGGCAACCGTTGACGTAATACCTTTCCGCTTAGGTTAGTCGAAAAAATGAGAAGGCTAATATTGTCTCCTTAAAGGCTGATTCACACCAGACGTGTCTACCGGTTTGCGGTACGTTTTTTTGATCTCGCGGCAAGCAGCGGGGCACTTACACCAGCCGGGACCAAAGACTATCTATCAAACATAAAACACTTTGGCCGTGTCTTACACCAGACGCATCTGGTGTGAATCGCCCTTACAGTTGATGTTGCAACAGCTGACGCAAAGTGGTCTAAACTAACTTGTGATGTGCTAAGCCAAAAAGTAACAAAGGGATGAGAAGCAACTTTAATGCTTTTGAGTTTCTAGAGGTGCCGTTATGCGCAACCAACAGGTTAGTGAGCATTTTTTTCTTGTGTGTCAAGTTTTATTCTGCTCCACAGCGTCACCGTGTGTGCAGTAGTTCAAGCCAGAAATTATTAAAAAGAACAAATATTGGGTAATTGTTTTATCACGCAAAAATGCGTGAGTCTCACCACACGTATAGTTGTTCATTGGTGTTTTTGTCAAATAAAGGACATCAACTACAACTGGTTGACGCACCCGAGAACGTGATAAACAATTTGTTGTCAATTTAGAAATTGTTTATAAATTTTATCTTCGGGTCTTTCGGGTCGAGCAAAGCAATTTATGACTAATTCTACAAACTACAAACTCAATTGGATTCGGGCGTGGGCCAAACAAAAACGGATAATTAACAGGGATTACCCATTTTAACACTTTCTTACTGGTTGTTTCATCCAAATCGATCAAACATTTGGTTTTAAATAAGCATGGAGAGGTCTACATGCGACAAAACCGACAAAAACAAACGGTTTCAAAACGATATGTGGCCCCTTCAGGAAATAAGTGCCGCTTGTTCAAAGCGATCTATCACGCTAAATTTAAAACGATTTAAGCTTCCTTAGTGTGACAAAGACGGGTGGTGGCGCTCGAGAGCAAATCAACAAGCAGCGCAACAGAAATGCACTCACATAGAATCACTTACGAAGCTGTATCAAAAACGCAGCGTTTACTACACATATAGACACAGATTTAGCAAGCACACGCACAGTGTGGAACTACAGCATAATTAAGACTCTTAATAATCTGTCACCAAAACAAACGCACAGATGGTTAACAAACGCAATACGTTATAGCAGTAATACATCAACTACTCAACAAAATCGTGGAACCACCAACAATTTTAGTTCAATCCACGCAGGATTTTAAAAAACAACGAACAAACAGAAAGGGGTTGTGGTAAAAACATGAAACATAAAGTACTTTGTGAGCAACCTGAATAACGCCATGGACCTCACAAATGTCAAGAAGGACCTGTAAGAGTTGCTGCAAAAAATTGGGCAGCGAACTGGCTTAGATTGTAGGATTGAATGGCGCAAATGGCTGCTGTTTAAGTATTTTTTCATTTTTATCAGGTTCCTGATACAAAAAACTGTACCAAACGCACCAAGGGCCAGGTTTCCTTTTAAGGCAATACTCAACGGCGGCGCATCACAAATGCAGGATCACGGTAAGGGCGGCAACAAAAGCTTAAGCAAGCTCGCTACACGAACAGGCACCAGGGTCACCAATCACACGCACAGGACGAAACCACAGCAGGAAATAGATTCCTACCAATCTGTTATGAAATCAAGTACACAAAATGATTTGTATAACATCAGTTGACATTTTTGGAACCCTTTTTCGTTAGGCCAGTTCAACCACAGTGTTATAGTGTGGTACACTTTGCAGATGGACGAAGCAGTGTTGACACAAACATGTCGGCATTTGCAATGGGCTCCAAAAAAAATGACAATGAGTGCTTTCCGACACTGAAATGCATATTAAAGGAAGGGGAACAATTTAATCAGTTTAGTTCAAAACACAGATTTGCCAAAGTAATTAATATTGCCTGTGGAACTTTCCAATAGACACGTTGCATTCACGCACGCAGGCAAGAAGGGACACATTGGAACAATGACAAGATTGACAGATTAAGTATCAAAACTATGGTAAAAAAATGAAAAGTTGCACAACAGTTAGGCGAAAAGTCTACTGCTGAAAAACCCAGAAAACTGAGTTGATTATACAAAGTTGCCTTGGACAAACACAGCGTACAAAATCAACTGGTTTAAAAAAGACAATAAAGCAAAGCAAAGGCCCAAAACGGTTTCGATTTAATATCTAGTCAATCTCACTGGTCTCGTTACCATTTTAATATTGGTCTGCAAACTACAACACGTTGTTAGAAGTCACTGTATGTTTAACTATTAGGTCTAATTCAATAAGATAGGCTGTGTCAAAAGTAGACAAAGATCGCGTTGTTTGGAGTAAGGTGCTCTAACGCAAGTATGTGCTTGTTAAGAACCTCTGACAAACATAAGCAGGTAACCTCGTTGGAAATATAGCTGGCAATTAGAGTTTCGTGTTAAAAAATAACGAATGGTGTAATTGACGCGTCTTCTTCAGCTTGAGCGTTGGGCTTGCTTCAGGAAAGTAACAGTTTTTCCTCTCATTCTCTCATTCAAATCAGGGCGACTGCCGGTGGCGTGGTTTGGTCGAAAGGCGTAAACTAAAAAGTAAAACGTGCTTAAAACCAGGCAGTAAACCTTACTGGTTAACCAGATAAGCAAAAACATATAAATCCAAACGTTTTGACATTACTCTCCCGAGCAAAAAAACTGAAAAGCCTGGGAAAACAACAAAACCACAGATTTGAAGCCAGGGAAAATCATTTGAAAAAAAAAACTGTTTGTGTTCATCAGTTTCACAAGGGTATGGTAAAGATTTTGTCGGTCACGTGACAGCGTGGTAAAGTTCCAAAGTTTAAGCAGATGCGGGTGAAGCTATAGTTAAAGTTTAGTGTTGATTTTAGGTCCGCCTATGGTTAGATTCTAGCAGAAACAGCGTTACCACATCTTGAGGTTGGAAAGTTTGAATACACGTAATCGGACGCACTGAAAATCTAAGTTTTGGCGGTCGGTTGAAAACTGTAAAAAATCTTAGCGTGATAACAACATACTACAAAACATGTTGACCAACCTGAATAACGGCGTGGTTCTTCAACGTGTACAGCAGACTTTCAGTGTGTTGCTACCATGAACGGGGCTAAGAACTGGCTTAAATTACCCGACCGAGTTGTTGCAGAAGGCAGAGAGTCAGATTCAATGACATTTTGATCACTTTCCTCATATTCACCGGTACCAACATTCGTTAGTTCCTGAAAAACTAAAAATAGAACGGGAAATGAAATTGATGTGCTGGTAAGTATTACAATCGCCACTATATTCGCTGCTTAGATTTTACCTTCTCCTGCCTTTGGTCGCGAAGAAGGCGTCCCATCCCAGCATCTCCTCATCAGGTCAGTTAGAGTGTAAAAAATGTCCTTGTCATCGCCAGTCAGAGATGCTTTAACATTACTGACATGTTTTTCATCCGGCCTGATCCCTGACATAATTCGCACGGTCAGCACCTCAGCGCGACGGTTACTGCCGTCAAAGATGGGAAGCAATGTCACGATTTCATACAAAACCATTCCAAAGCTGAAAAAAATCAAACTAGCATTAGATGAACTGCATGTAAAAATAACGCCATAAATGTAACTTTTGTGACAAGCTGCCCACCCACTCCTTCAAAAAAATCGGTTTAACACTAAAATAGATAAAACTACCCCAAACCTGTATATATCTGATGCTGGATCAATAGGTTCTTCTCGAAACATCTCTGGTGCTGCGTACAAATGTGTACATTGCCTTGTGGCGGTCATGTCAATTGTGGTTGTGTCCATGCCTGAAGCTCGGATCACGTTGTTTGCACCAAAATCACAAAGTTTTATACAAAGGTCGTTGGTAATTAAAATGTTGTCAGGTTTTACATCATCGTGACAAATTACTGGCTTAAAGTTGTGCAAATATGAAAGAGCCGAGATCAGTTGGCGGGCGAAACGAAGTCTTAACTTCCAACTTAGATTTTTAGTCCTGTGGTTTTTGAGAAAGCTTTTTAGGTTTCCACCATCGATGTACTCGAGTATGATGGCAACGACATTGTTCCAAATAGTGAAGCCATAAATTCGTACTATGCGCGGATGCTGAACTCGCACCAAGGCTCCAGCTTCCTTTCGAACACTGGAATTGTATATTTGACTAAATAGAAATGTCGTCCGTACACTTACAATTTTCCACACTCTACCTTTTTTTGTTCTTCTTTATTGATTTAGTATCACCGGTCAAGGATATACACTTTGCAACAACTGTTCCCAAACGTTCGTGGTAGCAACGACGTATTGCGCCGAATCCTCCACAACCAATGTAGTCTACTTCGTCAGTACTGGTAGAAAAGGATTTTGCCTCGAACTCAGTTAACTTGGAGGAAAAACACATCTGAAAAATACATATTGCCGGTTTAAATAACAAAGTACGAATTTTTGGAAAGCGATAAAAAGTCCATTTTGAACTTTCGTATTTAACATCAAAAGCACAACTTGACTTTGCTGTTTTTTTTCAAAAATTTTTTTACCTTAGGTTCAGTCAATGCTTTGCTGTCAGGCGTACTCTCAGCTTCGATGTCTTTGCATTGTGGCCCCTTAATCGCGGGTCTTGGTCGGTCCTATATACAGTTATAGTCTTTTCAGTTAACTTATTTTTCTCAGCGACATTTTCGCATGGCACTAGATTAACATTCTAATCCGGTATTAATAAATAAAAATGCTCGTCACACCAATAGGCTACCTAGGGATTGGCAGTTTGTCCGTATACATTACTGTTTATTTTTACAGCTGGTTACCTTATTTTAACTGATACTTACCGGTACTCTGGATGATTGTGGCATATAACTTCCGCCGGCAAGACTGTCGGAGGCACCTGAGACATAAAATCACCAACGGAAAGGAATTATGTACCAAACAATAAAAAGAATTCAGATCAAAAGAGCAACAAAAGTAAGAGGAAATTAAAAATTCTAAATAGTTTTTGTTTTGTACTGGAAAAGATTTGCACGATTTGTGAAAAAAAACGTTTTAAAGCAGGATTTACAAAACTTGGCAAATGTTTTTGTGAAATATCAAAGATATTAACAAAAACATTTAGCAAAAGAAATTTTTGCTGTGTTAATCTCTTTGGCATACCAATTTCATCCAGAACTTCGGGTGCAACGCGAGTTTCAGGCTTTTCACGTTTTTCTGGGGTGTTTTCTCGTTCAGTTAATACCTAAATGTTAAGATGAAAATTAATATAAAAGAGCAGGTCCATATTCCACACACACCTCGTCCAATACGAAATCGGTAAAAAGTGTTTGCAGGGAATACCCCCGGCTAACTGGGAAACATGGGTTCGCACATACCACTAATAGTAAATAAATTTACACTAATAACCATACAGCTATAACACAATCCCTTTTCAAATAAATCGGGTCACAATGCAAATTGCCTCAACCGTATAAAGGTCGTTATTTTGAAATTACCATATTGTCAGCAATTCAACGATACGATAAACGCATATTTAGTTTCGCTTCCAGTTCTGAACTTTAATGTACTCTATTTGGGTCATGCCTATTATTTGACTCCTATATTTTTTTGTACCTTGGGCGGAGTCGATGCTGCTTTGCTGTCATGGACTTTGGACACTGGTTCAACGTATCCAGGTGTTTCTGGCGCCTTTTTGGTGTGTCCGGCCTAAAATAAATCGTTTATTAAACCAACGCAGGATTTCTTTTTATAGCAGATAGATTACAAAAGTGTCCAGTGTTGGAGATTAAAGCTGACTACTTGTATAATTTTGGACGTATGGTATGGTATTTACTTTGCTTACCGGGTCATTGATTTCATCTGGCAAACGAAAGGCCAGACTGTCGGAAGCACAAGGTCCTTAAAATCAAAAACAGGAAAGAATAATGCATTTATCAGTTTCAGTAATCCCGTTTTGAAGTAGCACAATGCGGGCCCGCTGGTTATTTTTGCTCGGCAACAAATAAGAACAAGCGAAATACAGGTTCAAAACGAGCAGCCGAAAACGTAATTGCTTTGGTGTAAATGTTAGTCTACAACACGCCACGTCTAGTTTTCACATCATCTGTTATATGCCAACTAGGTTTTAAAAGTTGCGAGGAATTTGCATTACTTTGGTGTGATTTTCTCTGACATAACGAGAATAAAATAAATTCCAATGACACAAATTTTAGCCAGGTTGACTTTTCAACGTACGAATGTCTCTCTTTTCAGATGATCCAGCGATTCCAGGTTCGGCAGGTTCTTTAGAACAGCCTTGTTGTTCAGATGATTCCTAAACACCGAATGTGTTTTGTTAAATCCATGCATAAACAAATGAATCATAAGGGAAACCGATCGTAAAACGTTGTTGCATTTATCAGTAAATAAAAACTATGGAGGTACAGTTTTCATCGTTGTATATAATGCATGTTATTTCTGTTATTGTAGTGCTTCAGTATGTGGGCTGGAGTATCGCACCGGTTACCATCTTGTGTCGTCAGATAAACGAAGCTATCTTTCAAAAGGAGACTAATTGATATAAACCAAACTGGTAAATGTGGCAATCGTTACCCGTCCAGATAGAGGCCGTGTGATAAAAGAGATTGGTTTTTCCAAGCCATCGTTTCCTGTCTCATCCATCACCAGTTCCTTAGTGCTGCCAGCACAACGAACCAACGATTTCACCCCAGAATCAGCAGTCTTGTAGGAGAGGTGGAGTTTGTCCAGCTAAATTTTATTTGGACTAAAATATTAGTTTCTGCGTCGTATTAAACCTCAATCCGAGATGTTAGGAAAACATAAGAGTTGCAACAAAATAAATTACTTTGATTATTTCTATTATCGGGTTAAAATGCTCTGGGAATTTAATGAGATGTTTAGCAAAGCAAAATCGTTAACCATGCTCCACAACATCTGCATATAGGGACGTAAAAACACAGTTATACCGGTTTCTTTCTTTGTTTGAGATCATCGGCAAGTTTCTGAAGGTCCGTTGAGTGGAGGTTTGTAAAATGAAGGCTGAGCTCATCAGAAGATAGGGTGCCCACAGACGAAGCAATCTCACGATCATTTGTCTCACGAGCCCAACTGCAAACTCGCTTCTCTTCTTCAGTGCTCAGGTTCGTCTTCGAGGTGAGGAATTTGTAAAGCAAGGACTTCTTCAGCGACCAATCTTCACAGGAACTTGATGGGACAAGTGTTTCAAGAAGATTGAAAACCGAAGAATCGCAAATTCCGAAGGCAAACTTGGAAACAACTTCCCATCCAGGCATGCTTAGTTGTGTGTATTGCTCCCTGAATTCTTCCAAGGGCATGATCATCATCAGATAGATTGCCGCAAAAAACTCCTGCCAGGTAAGGTGAGAGAAATATCTGAGTTTGTGTCCATCCAATATCGTCAGCTTGAGATTCACTTGCTTTGTAACTGTTGTGGTGAGAAATGCATCGGCTGTAGAAGGCTTGATCCCGGCTTTTAAGAAGTGCCTTTCATTAAACATAATCGTTTTATTTTGAAATCCCTCCCAAGCCATTTCAGCCAGTTTGTCCAAATCGCGTTCTTGGTCCTTCAGATGGTCTGTCATTACGTATTGACTACAAGTGAAAGCAAGAACTCGTGTTAGTGAAACAAACTGAATATCTCCATCATAATTCATCAGATAGTTGAGTGTCAATATGAAATTGACAGGAACATAACAATATTCAAATACACTGCGGTTTTGGACTAGTTTTTGGTGTATAAGATCGTATTTATTCCCACATATCTGACGTCCGAGTTCATTCTGTGATTTGGGGGATAAACCAAGTATCTGAACTATAAACCTGGGACGGTAAGAAGTGTGAAGAGTGTACAGTTCAGCTGGTCGTGATGTGAATATCTTTCGAGCACGTGGAAGCAAGTTTCCTGCCGCTAAATGCTTCAGGTAACTTTCGGCACTATTTGTTGAATGCAACAAAGGCGTGGCAACTAAATTTGAAAACGATTTGAATGCTGCTTCATCCAAACCATCGACAATCAGAAGAACATTAGGATCTCTGCAAATGACAGCAAGTATACTGGCTGCCCCCCCAGGTGTGCAGTTCCAATCCGGTAACATGGTGGAAATAAGAAACTGTAGGAGCGTCATGTTCCCAGTAAATGTAACGAACCTGATCACAATGTAAAAGATATAGGAGACTTCCCCACACAACCGTCCATCTAAAGCTTGCAGTGCCCACTTTTTGGCTGAAGTGGTTTTGCCTATTCCAGCTTGTCCAACTACACCTACAACGTTCCCCTGTTTTTCGATGTAGTTTTGTTTTGCTTGAATTTCATCCGCTCCGAATTTTCTCTCCGCCTCTTGTTGTGCAGTTTGTTTTGCAAAAACGAACATTTTTTCACCGGTGATGTCACCTTCTGGTCTTTCGAAAACCTTTGCAAGTTCCTCTCTACGGCGATAATGTCCTTCTGCTTGAAACTCGTCGTCAATTCGTTGTGGTTTGCTGACTATGGAAAGGCTGACGGGTGTTAATGGTCGTTCGGAAAACTCAGCTAGTGTCGATTCTTCACTGGTGATGATTTCCGCTCTTTCTTTCAGAAGCGACTTAAGTTGCTCACCTAGAAAAAGCAATCCACCAATCACAATGCCCTCCAACGGTAAACAATACTTTCAACTATTGCAAAGAATAGGGGGTCTGTTAACTTGTTTCGATAATTTGGTTCTGAGTTTTTAGTAAAGAAAGACATTATAAGTGTTGCCTTTACCATGTTGCCATTTAACATACATTACGCATGATTGTTCTGCAGGCAAAAACCTATCGGTCCCTAGATGTTTTGCTAGATACTGTTTATTTTAAAAATAGAAAATTTGTGCTACTGTAAAAACGTAATACTTAAATCAAGTTTACGCACTTCTATTAAATTATACCGTTTGTGGTAAGGATCAAAAACGTAACATAGGTTGATGTAGAATGTATAATTTTTGGGTCATGGCTCTTTCGCCCCCCTTGTCTACGGACCTTAAGTACGCACAACAGAATACAATTGTTTAACAATGTCTGACATTTATAAAGCTAGGTTGTTAACCGCTGAGGCAAACACCGCCAAACAACACCAACCACGAATGGCCCTATCATAACACAGCTAAAGACCATAATGACATTCATGATGACTCTGACCACTTGCGATGCAAACTGGTCACACACCATGAGCTAAACTAACACTACCAAATTTTATGCCAACTCTTAAACATACTAAGCGTTTCTATCAAATTATATGCACCAGTAGCGCAAATCCGTTAAAACTTTCAGGGAACACGTTCAATTTTTGTGAGTACGCTTTGTAAGAGCCTTTAAACACCATTAAATCTGCAGGCGACCACTTAACTGTTGCAAAAGTATTTAAAATCGTTTTCATGCTACAGCAAACCACCTTTGAATCCGCTGTAAACAGTTGAACCAGATTTTGGGTTTTAATCCTAATTTAAAATCAATCACGAAAAACAATCGAATCAAAAGTGGTGTGGGGACAAATGAATGTCTCCCCTAAACTAAATTTGATTAAATGCACAAAAACCTTCGTTGTGGTACACAAGCAAAATCAGTTTACTCTTTACGGACTAGCGGGCGTAACTGCTGGGGGTAAAAACTAATGGCACACCACCATAACCATATCTACTGGCTGTAAACGTTACAACCTACATGGACAAACCTGCAAGGTAACATAAAATCGAGTAAAAATTGGAAAAGAAAATTAATGTAATGTGCTATTCAAACATCCTTATTCCTACATTTTTCAAGGACATGTGTCGTTTCATGNCACCTACAACGTTCCCCTGTTTTTCGATGTAGTTTTGTTTTGCTTGAATTTCATCCGCTCCGAATTTTCTCTCCGCCTCTTGTTGTGCAGTTTGTTTTGCAAAAACGAACATTTTTTCACCGGTGATGTCACCTTCTGGTCTTTCGAAAACCTTTGCAAGTTCCTCTCTACGGCGATAATGTCCTTCTGCTTGAAACTCGTCGTCAATTCGTTGTGGTTTGCTGACTATGGAAAGGCTGACGGGTGTTAATGGTCGTTCGGAAAACTCAGCTAGTGTCGATTCTTCACTGGTGATGATTTCCGCTCTTTCTTTCAGAAGCGACTTAAGTTGCTCACCTAGAAAAAGCAATCCACCAATCACAATGCCCTCCAACGGTAAACAATACTTTCAACTATTGCAAAGAATAGGGGGTCTGTTAACTTGTTTCGATAATTTGGTTCTGAGTTTTTAGTAAAGAAAGACATTATAAGTGTTGCCTTTACCATGTTGCCATTTAACATACATTACGCATGATTGTTCTGCAGGCAAAAACCTATCGGTCCCTAGATGTTTTGCTAGATACTGTTTATTTTAAAAATAGAAAATTTGTGCTACTGTAAAAACGTAATACTTAAATCAAGTTTACGCACTTCTATTAAATTATACCGTTTGTGGTAAGGATCAAAAACGTAACATAGGTTGATGTAGAATGTATAATTTTTGGGTCATGGCTCTTTCGCCCCCCTTGTCTACGGACCTTAAGTACGCACAACAGAATACAATTGTTTAACAATGTCTGACATTTATAAAGCTAGGTTGTTAACCGCTGAGGCAAACACCGCCAAACAACACCAACCACGAATGGCCCTATCATAACACAGCTAAAGACCATAATGACATTCATGATGACTCTGACCACTTGCGATGCAAACTGGTCACACACCATGAGCTAAACTAACACTACCAAATTTTATGCCAACTCTTAAACATACTAAGCGTTTCTATCAAATTATATGCACCAGTAGCGCAAATCCGTTAAAACTTTCAGGGAACACGTTCAATTTTTGTGAGTACGCTTTGTAAGAGCCTTTAAACACCATTAAATCTGCAGGCGACCACTTAACTGTTGCAAAAGTATTTAAAATCGTTTTCATGCTACAGCAAACCACCTTTGAATCCGCTGTAAACAGTTGAACCAGATTTTGGGTTTTAATCCTAATTTAAAATCAATCACGAAAAACAATCGAATCAAAAGTGGTGTGGGGACAAATGAATGTCTCCCCTAAACTAAATTTGATTAAATGCACAAAAACCTTCGTTGTGGTACACAAGCAAAATCAGTTTACTCTTTACGGACTAGCGGGCGTAACTGCTGGGGGTAAAAACTAATGGCACACCACCATAACCATATCTACTGGCTGTAAACGTTACAACCTACATGGACAAACCTGCAAGGTAACATAAAATCGAGTAAAAATTGGAAAAGAAAATTAATGTAATGTGCTATTCAAACATCCTTATTCCTACATTTTTCAAGGACATGTGTCGTTTCATGATGTTGTAAAGACTGGGGTATCCCTGTCTCAGATGTCTGAATGTGGTAATGTTGATGAAGTTCTACTGGTGCGTTGTACACTGGTCCAGTTGTGGTGATGTTTGTGTCTCCGAACTGAGGCGCATGTGCCCCATCCTGCAAAACAAAAAACTGCTCAAAATCAAAGCAGACTTTTATTTTTTATCACTTACAATGTTTACAACTGTGTTCTCTTGACTGACTGGGCACATTTGGGTCGGACGTGATTGGGGTACAACACTGTCCGTTTCTTTAGGTGAGTTGGATTGGAGATTATCATCTTTCGGTCTTTTGGGCAAGCTGGATTGAATATCATCATCATTCGGTCGTTTGGGTGAGCTGGATTGGAGATCATCGTCATTCGGTCCTTGGTGTGGGCTGTGTCGCAGTACATCGCCGGATTTGGGCGTTTTACACCCGTTTTCCATTTCTACAAACTATGAAACATGATTGCCTTTTCTCTGCAAAACAAGTAAAAAGCAAATCGCGACTGTATTTAAAAGATATACTCGCCTGCTTTGCAGGTAGCTAGGTGGCACGTTGCTGGTTAAACAATTGTGTTGATAATATTCATTTGTCACAAGCCACGAGCACGCGTGACACCTCGAGCGAGACCAACAAACTTTGAATGTGCAGAGCAAGTGTAACGATTTATGTTCAACGTCTACCTGTTCACAGCCTATATTGCTGTAGTATAACTTAGCTTCGTGTCGTAACAAAACTTTTTAAAGAACACTCTGTGCACATCCAAGCTGTTAGTGGAAAGCTTTAGCCGGGTCTTTATGCAACAAAGATGACCTAAACTTGCCTGAAACACCAACTAATAGTTTTCCTTCAGAAAATCATTAACTAATTAATCTTTGCTTCAACAAATTTGGGCCGCTACGTCCGTTGCAGTAAAGCTGTCATACAATTAAATTGACCCGTCTTATAGTTACAAAGCCTGTACCCTGAAAGGCAGTATATATATATACCGGCTTGGTTGATTGACCTCATACAAATATAGCCTGCGTGTCTAATTTAAGCTTTTACAAGTTTTGATTTTTAACAGTTAAAAAATAATTATAAGCAAACTACTAAAGTTACTTGTTAAATGTTTTAACTTGTAAAAGTCTTTCATGCTTCGCCTGTTATTTATCTGGCACTACGGCACAAAACAATACTTTACAAGTAAGCAGAGAATAAAAGACATGGCAACGCAAAACGTTTTAGAACAAGTGCAAACTGAGGCAAACAAAGATTTAGCATCTTCTCACAGAATCAAAGACATTAGCAATTACGACAACCATTGTGGTTTTTATTTTGTGTTGTTGCTAACCGCCGTAAACACTTCTGTGGGTTTGTGGGCACAAATAAAATGACATTAAAATAAGGACAGTGGTTGTCCCATTTTTTTCACAGACTGCGATGGTTTTACTCAATTTGAAGTACTTTGTCCTTCGTGGTCGTTCGGCGTTGCTAACGCCAAATAAACGTTCATTCAACTTGCTTTGGCATACAAGGGAGAGCAGTGAATTTAAAACAACTCATTCTTGGTTTACTTCTGTATTGGCAATTTTACCGAACAAAAGCGACCAACGTAGTTTGAAGGTTTCTCACCCAACCACCCATTCATTTCATATCAAGTTACACCTGTTGCAAGACAACTGCGTGTCTACGGACGCCGGCTTGTATACACCATGGCCCGTAACATTGTCCGTCAAGCGTCGCGTCGTTTGACGACTCAGATCAAGTTGCATTTTATTGATCTCAAAAAGGGAAGACACGCCAATAAGTCAACTTTTCGCCCTCACTATAAAACTTACAGAGAACCACAACACTAGTCGTATTCATGGGGCAACTAAACTCTTCTCATGAAACTTTTTTGTCATACTTTGTTTCAACATATGTCAACGTTTGCATTTCAGAAACAAAAACGCAAGGTCAGATAAATTTGCTGCGTTTTACAAATTGTTTTATTCTTTTTTGACAAAAACTGAAAAAATGATAAGGGATAAAAATGATAACAAAGCATTTCGAGAATGAACTAATGTATCTAAAAGTTTAACCTACCACAACATGAACTACTTGAGTTACAATTACAAAAAATTAGCGCACCACCTCTGCCAAAGACACAGCACCGAATCTGAGATAGTCTTCCAACCATTCCCGTTCAGCAAGACGCTGGCTCAATAGTTTGATTCAAATCGCTGGAAAGAAGACTTTAATTCAGTACGTTTCAGTAAGTTACATGGCCCCTGCGGAACAAATAATTCTTCGGGCGAAGCAAAAAAGCAGAAGCGAAAATTTGCTTTGAAAAATATATCGGCCCGCAAAATAATAAACCAACATGGGTTAGAGACTTAATAAAACAGGGGGCGTGAAAAACAAACCTTGTCGGCAAGCTAGGGTCATGTATGTAAGTTGATATAATTGGTTGACAATTAACAGTATACTTTAAATTCACCGAATATAGAACACCCTTGAAGGAGAAACGCATTTCGTGTACGTGCCCAGACTGCGCTTTGACTGCCATCAGACCGTGTATCCTCAAAGACAAGAAAAACATTCGACTCGAAACGAACAAAAACGCATATTTGCTTCGCAAAATATCTCGGCTCGCAAAATAATAAACCAACATAAACGAACAAGTCCTTCAAACGCCCGGTTTTAAACAAGGCTTATATTGCTGTAATGTAACCTATAGCCAGGCCGTGTGAATGTAAGCGGAATGTAAGTTTAACGCTATGTAATAAAACCAAGTTTAAAGGTAAACGTTAATAAAATTACTTAAATAACAACACGCTAATTCAATGCTAAACAGAGTTGAAAACAGAACAATCCTGAAGAGTCATTACTTCAATGCAGCATTCTGTGGCTCACACAGCCTTGTGTTATCTTTGACAAAGTCAAGTTTAAATTTAACAAAGAACCTGCAGACTAATTTACCAACTGAACACAAAGCTAATGCATTTTTCAACAAAAAGCAGTAGAAAAATAAGCGTCCCACTAAACAAAGTGTTTCTCAACGACAAACTTGTTTACAAAAACAAGTCAAACTTCAACCAACAGAGTGCCCGACATCTTATAACAACGTCAGAAACTCTGCAAGCCGTACTATCTGCCTAACAAACTCTTTCTTATCCAGCAAAGAATGAGAAGTCTTCAAAGACACTCCAAAAGCTCAAGGATATAAAGATTAGACGTGTTCACTCAACTGTGCAAATGCAATGTCCCGGATGCCCCATGATAGTCAATATCCGTAAACGCCGTGATTTGTGAGTCACACTCATAAATTAAGTTACCTGCTTAATCGCGCCATCTAGTGTGTAATTGGAAACCGTTACATGAAACAAGAAAGGCTACCACTTGCAAACGACTTTTGGTTTCACCCAAAACGCGTTGTGGGTTTATAACTTTAACTGCGACTTGAGTAAAATCAGTTTTTCTGAGTATACTTTAGCAGGAGACAGTGTCCAGTCTCCTCTGAAACGCTTTCATGAACATCGAAATTGAGCGGTAACGTTGGTCTTACTTCAACATGTTTGTTTCTTATTAATCCAGGCAGGTTTGTTTCTTCTTTTAACATGCCATTTTTACAGCATTAAACAGTGAAGGTGTAGCAGTGCGCTTTTTAGCAGGGTAAAGAGAAATCATTTCCTTGCGTGCCTAGTTTTAATGGCTGCACAGCTATATCGTGTATGTGGCAAAGCGATGTGTAAATTCTTTAGCCCTTTATTCGCCCATTCTGTAGCCACAACATTGACTTGCAAACATAAACGGTAATGGAAACTTTGTTGTCACAACGACAGTAAACCATAACGATTTGTTGCTGTTTGAACTGTATAAAAGTCTGCTACAACTAGTCACATTTTTCCCACATTAAGGAAGTTAAAAGTTATTAAGGCAACCCCACACCGTGGTACGTCATTGAGAAGTAGCAAGTTCCCGTAGGCCGCCTTGACTTTGAGCACATATGCTGTGAATAGTGAATTAGTATGACAAAACATAGCACACCATTTTTCGGTAGCCGTCAAAACGTGCAGTGGTCTTTTTTTTACCATTATTAAAGAACGTTACGTGGTATTTTGAGATTTTGTGGTAAAAAAACGAGGCAGAGTTGCGCAGCAAACAAACAAAACCCATTGCACAACAAACCTAAAACCACAAATCACATGAAGCAACCTGAATTACTGCTTAGTTTCATTACAAATATGCTCGGTGCCAAATTAGCCTTTGTTTCCAGAAACAAAGCCAGAACGGCAACTGCACCTTAACTTACAGAGGTTACAATAAAACCCATTGCCAATATATAAAAGTCAAACTATCTACAACACCTGTATAACACTGCTACCACTTTTGGGACACAACACCCACTTGAATCCAACCTCGAGATTTTCTTTCCAACTTGCTTCCTCTTTTGAGTCACGATCACGTGACCTTGTGGACCAATGAACTGCTTCTCTTTACACAATCGCACTTTTAACAAACCGTCAAAATAACAATGAAACACGAAAAAATCGTGAAGAAACAACGAACAACTTGTCTAGCGCTTCACGCATCATTGGTCTGTCGTGTGCGACGTAGATGTGCCGCTGCAGGTCCTAATAGGGCGAAATTTTAACGCATGTGATAACAGTCAATTTATACACAACGTGGTTGTAAAACTAGAAGGGTGGCTTTTTACTTTGGGTTCAACAGTTTTCTGAGTTTTTTATGGCATGATTGTTTCTGCAGAACAAGTATTTGCATTATCTTGAACCTAATTTTTTAAGTTTTAGACTGCAATAGGCCTGATTGCAACAAAGCAATTTTTGCAATACTGTTGACCTGGGCAAAAGATGCAATTTGTGAACTGTTAAAATCCTGAAATGTTTTGATGTAATGCGCATGTTACATCACAAGGCCAAAAAAGGGAAAAAAACATGTACATCTACAAAGGAACCAACTGAGAATGATACTGATATGGCTGCCCATATTGCTGCATACATTTATTTCAAGTCAAAACATCTTGCAAAGACCAAATTATTGTCTTCAACTCATGCTGTATCATTTTAAGTCACGGTTTGTATCAATGATGCTGGCTCTGTATCCTCACTCTTTAAAGTTAGGGTTATCATATCGACTGTAAATATATCATTAATGAATAAACATTGACTTACTTAACAAATCCAACAAGCAAAACTCTGATAGACAATCAATTCCCTTTGAAGCCATACACAATCCACAAATGTCTGGTTTGATAAAATGACCTTCCTTCAGCAGTTTCCCCAAATTTTTTGACAATGTTGTCTCTTCATTTGCACAAATGAGACACAAACATTTCCAACCAATGGAGCCTCTCATCTTTAATTTTCCTTTAAACATGACTTTTTGTAAAATTAAGAAAAAACAATAGTGGGCTGAGCTAACCTAACATACCTATAAACTTAAGTAGCAGTTTTCCTTTCCCAATTTTGGTGTCCATGTATCAAATCATTTGTGCATCATTAAAACAAACTTTGCTGTTTCCTTCATCTCCCTTGTTTTAGGTTCCATTCGTTACTTTGCATTGCTATCCTACCCACAAAGTTTGCGGAGCAAATTTTACATTTATTTTTGTGCATGGATTCAAATTTATGTGAGAGTTTATCAGTTAGGTGAAGTAGAATTTATGACATATTTGCCAACATTGTGTGACTTGTGACAAACTGTTAGCCACCACAGCAAGAACTGCAAATCTACAACAAAAACAGATTCAATATGGGCTAAATTCAAAAAGGTAACTGTTGCAATGGATTATGTTTACTCTTCATCTCATCTAGAGTTATAAAGATAAACTTTTCTTGTGATGAGCAATTTGCAGAGTAGTTTTGATTAAAAATCTATTGTTGTCCTTGTCCAACCTGCTTAAGGTTTTTTAGCATTTCTACAAAAAAGAAAATGATAGAATGAACAAATATTTTTTGATGTTAAACTAAAGCTCCAGTTTGCCTCAATTGATCATAACAATATGATATAATGAACAAATATGATTATATACCAATAAAAGTACATCTACCTGTAATCAATAAACACTTTTTATGGTAAAACAATTACTCCAGTTTACCTCAACTGATCATAACAAGATGGACTTTTGGTTGTAAGATTAGGAGCAAATCTACAACAAAATTGTTGTTAAACATAACTTAAAATTGTGCAACAAACACA
>QXVZ01019129.1:0-14039 GCA_008931825.1 Phallusia fumigata | reverse complement strand
TTGTCCAGGACAAGATAGGCTCAAATGTTCGTAGTTATCTGATCGCGTTTTATCTTCCTGATCAGATGCATTCAAGGTAAAGGAATCCATTTTATTTTCTGTTTCAGTTGTTTCATTTGGGTTGATGTGGATAGACGCTGGAGCAATTTGAAATGATGCGTACATTGTCAGTTCACTGCGAACCTCTTCTAGGACAGAGTCCACCATGGAATCGGCAATCGCATCGGTGTCTGAACAGTCATTGGCTGCAGAATCTCGTTCCCGCTGTGCATCGTCAACACTTTCACCACTTGGTGTGTGCGAAATTGTTGAAGACAATGAGGCGTCCTTGTTTTGATTTTTAGGGATGATTGTAGCTTGTGTGTTGTCAGCCCAAACATTTTCTGTTGTTGTGGATGAGGTCCCTGATAATGATGTAGCTGCAACAAGCATAGCTGTTTAAAAACCTACAGAAAAAGTCATACCACCTAATTTGTACAGCAACATTCAGTTAGCATTTGTTTAATGTATTAGCAATGCTTAATAATGTCCACTGGATATCATTTAATCAGATTTGGAAAAGTATATATTAATGCTGTGGAATGGGTGTTAAAGGGCATAATACAAACCCTACTAGCATCCCATGTAGATGTATGCAACATAGCAACAATACATATTCCAAAAAAACTGGCCACACAGGCTACATGGAATTACTTATGCAGAATATATCAGTGTTTCAAAGTCACTAATTGTATTGTAACATGTAGCAAAAGACTGCTGACTGGTTATGTCATCTGACAAAGGTGCTAATTGCCTAAACAGGAAAAAGTTGGTTACCTTACAGTGGCATGATAATACTAACCTGTTTCAATTTGTTGTTTAGGCTTCGGCTTTTCTGGCATTGTAAATGTGTCATTTAAACTGGAGTTGATGGATTTTTGCAGTAGGTTTTGCAGACTCTTACGGTAGGCATCTGTCTGGAAACTTTGATCTGAATCAGATGATGATGATGATGATACAATTGAAGTGTTGACATCTTTTTCTGTTGGTGTTTGGATCTTATCAGGTGTTGCTGAAGTTTCTACACATTCAGAATCATCTGCAAACAAGCCAAATATAAAAGATCAATATAAGTAAAAAGGTTTGGTCACTTACAGACAAGATAATGATTGTTCAAGTGTTGTGCTTGCAAAAAAAATTGCACGACCTTGTATTAACCACTGACCTATAACAGTACATGTTTCTTTACTGTTATCTTCTTCACAATTCCTTTGGGTCTCATCAGACTTATCCAAAACTAATTGATTTATCTTTTCGCTATTATCCAGGTCAGTATCCTCACATGCAGTGCTGTTGGCCAGGGGAATTTTAGGTGAACTTTCCTGGCTTGATGATGGCGTTGGTTCAGTCACCTTAACGAAATTCATTGTTTTACATAGGCTATATATGTCTATTGTTGGTCCCAACATGCAACCTTATAATATAACAAACACTGCAGGCATTATAAGATTGGTGAGCCTTATTTAATATTATCTGTTGTGTGTTCTTAAGAACAATGTGGTATTGCTTGAACCCAGTGAAATCTAATAGGATTATTAAACCTTTTAATGTATAATTTAGAAAATAAAATTAGGCACCTGATGAGTTTGGAGCATAGTTAAACTTATTCTGACAACTAGTGGAATATATTTGAAACAAAATTAATAACCATACTCCACACTTAAATAATATCAATAACATACTGCTATCGGAAATACTTGTTTACTACTTACATCAACACTGGATAATATTGCTTCGACTCTAGTTATAAGTTTGCTCCGTGAATGCTGACGTTTTCTTCTTTCTTTTTCAAGCGCTTTGGACCTGTAGGTCAACATTTCTGACCTTGCTGTTCCACAAAGCTAAAACAAGTAACAAGTTCAGAATTAAAATCACTAGTGGTAGTTAAAACCTTCTGCAAATAAGAATGTGGTAAAGTTGTTACCAATGGTGGAAGGATGGGTCGTCTATAAAACACAATACTGGACTTTTTGACAGCAGAACGTGGAGAATGACAACCACAAGATGATTCGGAAATCCAACTTGAGTTACTGCTGTTCGTTGTTGATGACCCATGACTTCGATCCAAGCTGCTACCGCTAATATCCTAAATGCAGAAACAATTTAAACGTATGTTGTTGCCAGTTAGGCAAAGTACTAAAGAGTGTCACACACAAAAAGTAAAATTAAAAAAAATTCTTACCCTTAATGAATCTGATACTGGGCATGCTGGCGGAGGCATTAACAGTTGATCTAATATCTTCTCTATCTCCATTATTTCCACACAATATCAGTCAGGCCATTTATTAGTAAATAAGCTTTATTTTCTGCACAAACAACCAAAAATAAATCACAAAATCTTAAATTTTGCTGCTCTAAAGTTTAAAACGTAACATCCATACGGGCAGTCCTACAACGTCTTGAAATCCGAATCGAATAAAGTTACGCCAACAGTTTCATTATTTCCCGCAACTGCCGCCATTCAACCGTTGGTTCGAATCGAATGTTTGCACTGATCAAAATCGTTAAAGGTGGCAGCAAAAGTTAAACAAACTAATGCGCCAAGCGTAACCTGAACAATTTAAAATAGTGTTAAAATTTATAAACTGTATTTTCGGCATTAAGGTTTTGATAAGAATCATACAAAATTTGGAAAATTTGATTAGAAAATTGTCCGAACGTTTTACTCTGCAGCTTTAAGCAAAATGACGTCATAATCAACCAGCCGTCCATGGAATTTATCGCTTGGACGATTTCGTTCGACAACATACCTCGTTTGAAACTAATCGGTTGAAAAGAACGACTTCGTTTACAAATTTACAATAAGTTGTCTGTGCAGTTGTGGTCTCCAAAGAAAACAATAATACCTTTTATTTGATTGCCTTTAGCAGAACATGTTAAGTTGAAGCAAATACCAGCTGCAGATATTGTAGAACTAAACTTACCTTATAAATGCGTATATTTATATTAGTAGTGTGGTGTAGATTAATTTGTATACATTTCATGTTTATTTTTATGTAGAAATTCAGCTTACGATTATTGTGATGATTGTTGTCTCATATTACCAAATCCCTTCCGTTTTTTATTGTTGTGAAAGAGAATTTGGTACAACCACAAAGTAAAAAAATAATAAACCAAGTGTGTATAATGGAAGAAAGGTCTGCGATTGATGAGATTGTCTTTTTACGACAAACAATTCATCGGCTTAATGCAGCATTATCAAAATACCAGGGTGTCGATGCATTTGCAGCAGATTCCAATGTGAGTTTTAAGTGACAAAATTTTTTAGGTGTAAACACTTTCATTAGTCATTGACAAGTTAATTTTTAAGTGCAGCCAATATCTGGACCATTTTATTCTTTTTATTCTTCAGTTTTAATTTTTTCATAAGCTCCATAACTACCAATTTAACAGTATATTTAAGTTTTATACTACCCATATATTCTAAAGTTTTGTTATTCAGAAACCACAACATGAAGATTTGCCAACTGCCAAATGGCTTGCAGATCCTGTAACCCTTTCCCCTCTTATTCATGAATATGATTCCCAGCTTTCTGAATTGCACACACAGCTGGCAAGACTGTCCCAGGAAAGTCAGGAATCTCATGTTAAGCTGCAGGTTGTTCAAATGAATATCTCTTTTGTCAAATTATTGGTTTAAAATTATATCTTTAATATGACAGTGCCTAATTTTATTTGATGAAATAAATAACACAGGAATATCAGAGATTAGTAGTTAGTGATTTTGCAACTAACTGCATGAAATTTATGCGATGTATGTAACTGCAATTTTATGCAATTAAAACTTTTTAGACCCTAAATGAGGAAAACAAAAGGCTTCATGCTGAATTACAAGAAACAATACAACAACAGCTGCATGATGTGGAAAGTTCAGGTGCAAAATACGTCAAATGTTCCACTGTTATAGTTGCAACACAAGAAAAGCTTTTCACTAATCTTTTCAGAATATTAGGACAGTCTGTGATATAAAAAAACTTGTGAATGATATAAAAACTTGTTTTTTGTAGAAATGGGCAATCCACAGGATGATGTCATGCTTAAAAACCTCCAGTCCCAACTGGAACTGGCTTACAAGGAGAGAGATGCCGCCATTGAAATGAACAAAGAAACTGTTCAGCTTCTTGATAAGTATGTAGCACTGAAATATTTGATTCTTGCTCCTGCTGTGTGTAAATCTGTTGTGTAGTTTTTCATGAAATATCCAGTTTGTGCAGTAAAAATGAAAAAGTGGCATGTATTCTTAAATTTGGTGAAATATCAATCAAATTTCCTTCAATATGAGGTTTATACCCGGGATAGAAGGCCTATGTAAAATTACCTCTTTCTAAAAGTAAAAGTCCTATGTTTTACTGCAATTTATTTGAAAAAAGGTTTTAACAATTAGTTGAACTACCTTTCACTTCATAGATTTTTTGTTTTCTTCTATCTCCCTGATCCAAAAGCATTTAGTGGTATGGTCCAAAGTTTATTGGAATTTAAATAGGATACTTCATCATAAGAAGCAAATCCAGTGATTTTCTTACTTCCTTCCAAAACATTTAATGTTTTCTAGAATGAGGTTTGAGGGCAAGGCAGAAATGTCCCATATTAAATCCCAGGAAAGACTTTTTGATGAAACCAAAACTCGGAATGAACAATTGGAAGACGCCAACCTCAAAATGCAGCAAACTATCGAAGTTTTGCACAAGGAGAATCAGGCATTTGCACTTGCCACATCGAAACAAGTAAGTTGTTGAATAAGTCAGAAAAATGCTTATTATCCCGAAAAGTTGTCATCTAGTTTAAATGATTTAAGAAATATTTTTTTGCAAGTTTCATACAAATCAAAACAAAGGTGAAAATTACTGCAAAATTCAGGTTTTATATTTCAACTTGATTTATCATAATGGTGTGGAATTAGTCTAAGTCTTAAACTGCAAAAGTCAAGTTTTTTTAATCTGTTTCACTGCTTTTACTGATGACACCAAACTTTTTGGTAAAAAAGCTGTATGTTTTAGATGAATGAGCTAAAACATGTTCAAGAACAGCAACGAGAGTTGAAATTGAACCTCCGTCAAAGCAGTCAGCGTGAAGAAGATTTAAAGAAAATGGTGGACAGTTTAAAACAGCAAAACATGAATCTGGTAAGCTTGAAAAGCTTTGCTGTTTTGTAATTCAAGTTATTGATTAATGCCTCGTGCCAAGTCGAGGCCTTGGATAACTAGAAAAGGCAACAGATTTAGATCTTTTGTAGAAACAGAGATTTGACCAGTCAGTCACCCCCAGACATGGGGACGAATACACGTTACAGGCATTCGAATACTCTACGAATACTCGGTTAGCTGTATTTGTATTCATGAATATTTACGTGGTTTTCGAGTGCCAGCAATTCGAATTGTATTCGAATGAACCGATTCATGTATGTGTATTCACGAATAAATCAAAAATTTCGGACTGTAACAATTCGAATTGTATTCGAATTATTTAATTCTTGTATTCGTATTCATGAATTCTTTTAAAAATTTGAGAGACAAACGATTCGAATTGTATTCGAATGAATGGCCTCATGTATTCGTATTCACGAATACTTTTGAAAATTTCCCGGAACAGCAATTCAAATACTATTCGAATAAATCGACCGGCTTATTCGTATTCATGAATTGTTACATAGGTTTCAAAGTTCAACAATTCGAATTGTATTCGAATAAATAGTTTGTTGTATTCGTATTCGCGAATGGTTGCAGGATTTTTTAGACTACCTATTCGAATGAATTGCAAGCAGTATTCGTAGTTGCCAAATCTCATAAAATTAGGACAATTATTAAACAAAAAAAGGCATACGTGTTTGAAAAGCCTCCCAACCATACTCCTGTGGTCATAGTTGCTGGGAGTCCTTTGTTGAGCTACCAGAAATTTTAACAATTTAAGTCGTACGTAAAAAATTTAGGAATTTGCAACCATATCTTAAACGCTCGTGTAATTCGAATAGCATTCGAATGCAATTGCTTGTGCATTCGTATTGACAAATTGTTACGTCAATAACGGTTCTTACAATTCGAATTGTATTCGAATAAATTCACGTGAGTATTCGTAATCGTGAATACTTTGTTTAGATTTTATTATCGCCTATTCAAATTGTATTCGAATAAATTCATGCAAATATTCGTATTCGTGAATACTTCATTCCAATTTTAATGTCAACTATTCGAATAGTATTCGAATGAGTTCACGCAAGTATTCGTATTCGTGAATAGATCCTTTGAATATCAGCACTGACTATTCGAATTGTAATCGTGCATTTATAAACGAAAGCAAAAAGTATTCGAATACAGCATGTCAGGAGTAAAACCTGTATTCGAATGCATTCGAATACGAATTGCCCCATGTCTGGTCACCCCAAAATTGAATTTTAACCAATATATTTGTTATGTAATTTGATTACATGGGTTTGTTTAATTTAAACAATTACACAAAATTTAAACTAAAATGGTACTCTAATTTTCTTTACGTTTTAAGTCAAGTAAAATCTCTGGTGCTACTGGTCTTAGTCAACTCTTCTCAAAACTGACACATAGGTCAAGTTTTTTAAAACTGACTCAAGTTGAGTCAAGTCACTCCAATGCTCACAATAACAAACATTTTGCAAACCTGTTTCAGGACGAGGAGAGAAAGACTTTGCAGCACAATGAAAGGATGAACTTGACAACAATACAACAGATAGAAAATTCATTGGTTGAAACTGAAGGAAAACTTGCCCAAGCTTTGCAGGTGGGAATATTTTAACGACCATATTACATTCTCTTGTATTAAACTGCTTAAAACCACTAGTAAATCTCTTGAGACAACTTGGCTTTAGGTTTTTTTTGTGTAAACTCCAAAGCAGTCATGTTTTCATTTTTGAGTCAACAATTGTGTTGAAGTTCACCACAATTAAGCTACCAACATTGGAGTTTAAAATCATATTTACAATATTTACAAAGAATTGGGAACTGGCTTGTTGGCTGATACATCGGTATGAAATCGCAACTTTGCTTAATGTTTCAGTACAACACAAATTCCCAGTCGCAGATAGACTCACTTAAAATTCGCATTGTTGCACTGGAAAAGACGAACAGCGAAATCGAAGGCAAGGAGATGAACTACTTGATGCAGGTGGGCACATAGCACTAAAATCAAATGAAAAAATAATATTGACTGACTTTGCCAAGGAACCAAAATGCATTAGTAGATAATCTATTAACGAAAAGTATAAAGTTTCCAGGTTGGTATGAATAAGGGAGAAAAGTGTTTGTCCCAAATTGAATATCTACTTAAAGCTTATGGTTTGAACAAAATTAAACACTTAAAATCAAGAGGTCTATACATTTCTATGCATAACGCCTAAATATATGAATTTCCTTTTTTAAATCCCATGACTGTATCATCAAAGATCCGAGAGAGTGCCCAACTGCTGGACGACGCCTTGCTCGCTCGGGACTCAGCGCTCATCCGCGAAAAGCAGCGTCAGGAAGATGTGGAGAAGGCGTCGGTTGCTATGGAAACGTTGGTGGAGGAAGTTGCGGATCGAATCCGGAACGAAGTTGATAAAGTCAACTCACAAGCAAGCGTGAAGATTCAACGATTGGTCGAAGAAATTGAGGTTAGATTTTTTTAAGTTTTACTGATGTTGGCACAAAAAATCGTGCGTCTACTTGGGAAATGATTACGTTGTATTCAATTCCATGTATTGTGCCAATAAAAATTTTGTGGTATTTGACTTTTCATCCAACTCTAGTCGGTTAAGTCGTTAAAATTCCTTCTAGTTTACGATTGTCTCTACAAAGATCTTGGAATCTTAAGACAATATTTGTTACCCCCACCGCCTTGTTTTGTATGCCGTAGCCAACTGTTACGTAAAGTTGAAATGTTTATTTTGTGCTACGTTTCAAATCAAATTCTTGCGTCACAACGTTGTATAGTTGTAACTATTTCACCCGTCCGCGTCTACACAATTATACATTATACTTTTTTTTTTACAAAATCCATCTATTAGACACAGGATTAATCAAAAGTAGGTGGATGGTCATTGATATGTTTTTTACCCATCAATCTGCTTTTGTTGAACTTTTTATCAGAATCCCAAAATACATTTTCTGTCTACATTTTTATTCGACAACAATCGTTTATGCAGGTTTACGTCGTAGCAGTTTCATAATAGTTTGGATTAAAAACTTGCATTGAAATAACAATCAAAGTTATATTCTGCGATGTAATTACAATGCAGTAAAAATATATGTGATGAAATTACAGTGCGATGAAATAAAAGTCAATCCTTTTCCCCTAAAACTCTAAAATATAAAGTAAAAACTGACGATGTGATATTCTGCGATGTAATTACAATGCGGTAAAAATATATGCGATGAAACTACAGTGAAAAAAATTGCACAACGGACTAACCAGATCCTAATTGCAGACCTTGGAGTTGGAGTCGGCTAATCTGAGATCGGATGCTGATCGAGCGAAAAGAGCGAAGAGGACTGCGGAGGAGGAACTGGAAGTTGTAAACCGGCAGCGGAAGGAAGATCAGAATCAATCGAGACTGGAGGATTTCCATCGAAGAACGATCAACGCTGAAAGAGCGAGGGACGACTCTCTAATTACTATACAGGTAGAACTTCTTTTCGATATAACTGATTTAGTTTTTTAGGTTCGGATGCAATTCTGCTTTTAAACGAACCGTATTGTTTTTAATTATTATTTGTGTGGCTGAAAGTGATCTGTTACTTTCCCAACTTAACATTTTGATTGTGTCCCCGGAGTAAATCTGCTTTCAAACTCGAACTTAATACAGCATTACATTCCTTACCACTTGTGACATACAGTATAGACCCTTGAATTAAAACTTTCAAGTATGCTTCCAACTGGTCTTAACATCATCACAATCTATGTACACCTCAGTCACTTACAAATAAACTGTTAAACATTTCAACAACATTCTGGAACTTTACACGTTTTCATTTCCTCCCAAGTCTCTTGAAGATCGATTAAAACGAGCCAAGATGGAAAGTGATGATGAGAAAATGAGACTTGTGTCTTCCAACCAATCCCTGGAACAGCGGGTGAAGCGGTTACAACGAGAGATGGACGAATCACAACACGAACGACTTCATCTGCTGGAAACCGTCAACCAATCAAAACACCTCATACAGGTGGGCGTGGTCGTTAGCAACATGTTGGTCGAGTAAGGGGGCGTGTACGGTTTCTTTTGGGGCGTGGACGATGCTTGTGTTGATGCAGATGTCTGAAAAAGAGATGGTTTTTTTTAGAAATAATTTAAAACAAATTTTTCTTATTCGTTCTTGCGTATTAAATCAAGCTGAACGCCTTTTTTGAATAACTTTTTATATATTACCAGTTTCATGTAATTTTGCAAAGGAATTTTTTTCTTTTTTGACCTAAACAAAACAGATTTATATCAGTTCTTAACTCGAAGCCAGGACGTGCAAAAAAATACTGGACGAATATATTTTTTTGACATCCGACGATTTTGTTTTTCAGAAACTTGAAGCAGAGGCGAGATCAGCTCGACTGAACGCTGCGAAGGAGTTTACCACAAGTAAGGACACGTTGGAACGCGAGAAGAAACAACTTCAGTGCCGGTTGAAAAGTATAGATGATACCAACCGTAACAGTGTCAGGCAACTTCACAGAATGCTCGCTGATCAGCAACGGATCAATGCCAGGTAGGGATGGATTGCGCAATCTCAGCTCGTTGTTGCGCAATGTCAATTTTTTTGTCCAATATTAAACGTTGTAAGGTTGCGTTTTTACTGTTATGCTGTTTTGTAAAAAGTTTAATCTTATGTGAAAATTAAACCAAAAAATATTAAATTACTGAAATTCTTTTTAAAATATTAAATTACTGAAACTGAAAAGCATCATAATTTTAAAACACCTTTTGGTATTAAACAACTCGCGCGGTGCGAAAACCCCTTGTTTGTAAGTAAAAGTAGTGTAGAAAAAATTAACTACATTGCAAGAATTTTTAGTGTAATTGTTTGTCTTCGTGTAAATCACTTAGTGACGCGGGTTTTGTCTCCCTAAGGTGGAAAGAAGAAACAAAGAGTGCAGTGGAGAGATATGAAGACAAGATCAAAGACCTCCAAGCTCAACTCTCACAGAACAGACGAAAGTGTCATGATCTCACCAACAAACTTCAGGTGAAATTCACTAACCACAAAACCACATAGCATAAAGCTTATAAGATTATGTTCGTTTGCATTAGTTGGTTGCTTGAAGCGGGTTTTGAACGAGATTCGGCATTCAACCCTGACCAAAATATTTTTTAAGTGATTTGGCTTTAAATTATTTTTTTCAAGATTCGGCATTCAACTGTGATGAAATCATTTTTCTCAAATGATTTGAATTCAAATTATTTTTGAAATTGATTTTGAAACGTCACTGTTAGATTTTTGACAATGTTTAGAAACATTTTTTAAGGTTGGCTCAAATCTCGTCTGAAACCTGGCCTTGCAAGGTGAAAGGATACAAGCGCTATATTTCTAGACAAACGCTAGTCCTAAATTTCAGATACACAACCTGTGGCAAAGTGGTGTATTTTCGTTGAACAAACATGTATTTTTTTTGTTTTTTACCACAAAGCCAGGATTAACTACTTCACCTTTGTGGCTTACTAAGAATATTCTGCATACAAAATATCATGGTAGTTTTGAGTGTGAGAATATTTTGCTTACAGTGCCAAGGAATGAAGCCTCCTGAGATCATGGTTGAAAATATACCACCGGTCCAGGAGGTATATGTAAGTGTAGATGAGATGTCGTCATAACAGTAACAGACTAATAGATTATTTGTAGATGCGTTTGAGGTTTTATAGTAACATGGTTAACTTTAGTTACAACCCCTTTTCTTGTGTCAGTGATATGAAGTGTTGATTTGTGTGATGTGTCACAGCCCAATATGCAACACAAGTAATGTTATGATTTGAAGATTTTTTTGTCGCAAACATTTAGTGCCGGATTTAGGTACATTATCTATAGCTTAATACCACTCTATATTAATCTGTACGAGCCATAAAAAATTAAGGATTAAAGTTTCTTTTACTCAATGTGTTGTCTAAAAATTACAATTTCTCATGTTAGATGTATAATCCTAAAATGTAATATGTTTTCATGTATTAAAAACATGTATATTTCCAAACTTTCTGTTATCGACTGGCGTAATTTTAAGGGAAGGGGGCCTTAGGTCCTTCTGTAGCAGATCAGGGAATCATCTAAATTCGGCACTGGTTACAATATGGGACGGGCAAATTTGGCTTAGAGCTTTTTTTCGTATTCTAGTATCGTGTTAGGATCCAGATAACGTCCCTTTCTTTCTAACCTTGCATCTTTCAGACAACGACCCGAGCTCAGTCGAGCAACGAACTCAAAGTTCCTCAACTCGAGGAGACGAACAGACAACTACGTGCGCGGCTGCACACGACAGAATACAAACTACTCAATGCGACGCAAAAATTGGGCGAAATGCAAGGTCTGCACAACTCATTCACCTTACAAGACTTACAATAGCCTTCCTACTGGGCTGTGAGGTAGATTTGGAATCATGTGGGTCGTAAGATGGATTGGCGAGTGTGATGGATTTGTCATTGAGTAGGAAATTCAAAAGGCAAATGTAAAGAAAGGTTTAGTTTAATAGTGAATGATAACAAAACTAATTTGACCTAAATATAAGTAAGTTAAATCTTGTTTGTTAAACAGCAGTGTCAAACGTTTTTTTTGTTTCATGCAAATCCAAAATAGCTTTTAATTTTATGAAACTATTTTTTCGTGTAATTGCCAAAATCTATGCACTAAAAAAACGAAATACATTAGGTAACAACAACATACGCTTTAGGGTTACAAGGAGTTTATAAAGCAGGCCAACAAAAGTTCAATGGCCTAATTTTGCTTCGCACTTCTTCGCTACACCGCAGTAGGCAAGGTTTTTATTATTACACAAGTTTACAAACTCCTCTCTCATACTGTTATCCCATGCGCAGCTGCACTGTATTTAAACACTTCGGTTACAAAATCGGTTTGGTGGCAAAGTTGAGACTTCACTTTGAAGAAGTGTGACAGAACTGAAGACTTGCATAACCCGAAAAAAAATATGACATTGACGATTTTTACTCCTGCTACATTGTATTAAGTGCAAGAATTCAATTAAGCACAAGTTACTTCAAAAGCAATAAGCGCCTGTGAATAATAATAAATAATAATTTCCGAAAAACAAACACAGGCACCATGTGCGCATTCGATATAAACATGAACTGCTTCTTTACATCAAACATGTAAAACAAATTACCACTGAGGTACCGCAATACACAGGTTGTACGTTTACCGGGTCTAGGTTTAGAGCGAGATACAAGGCAAGGATTGTAACCTATAGCGAACTAACAAAATCAGTGTACGAGTTAAACAAAGTAAAAAAGACAATCTCATAACTACAGTACAGTATTAGTAGCACAGTACATGGGTTGAACAAAGGTTTGTTTTTTAAAATATGTGGTCCAACTTTATATTGTCGTAGACAATCAAAAAGTTTATTTCGCGAACCAGTGTTAAACAAGGGACGCAAATATAAACTACCGAGCTAGTTGGCAAAAAAATACATTTTTATGGTAAATATCCCTTTGTAATACATAATCAAGCCATATTATGCACAACAAAAAGCTATTTCTGTGGTTTATTGCTTGCTTTAAATAATATGAAAACCAAATGGTTACCAGAGGGAAAAGTCAATGTCGCGAACCACAATTTGCCTGAGGGCTTGCAGTTAAGCCACACTAATTTAAAGTATGTCAACCAGTGCAAGTTTCATAACACGTGGAGCATGTGATGGTAGCTTCATTTTCATTACTCTATGGCTACTAATTCCCAAGCAACTGCAGGACATACCTCATGGCAAAATTTAAAAAGCTTTGGCTAATAAACAAGAACTACCAACCGAATTTACAGGGTCACAGCCGTGCGTTTTGTGAAACTTTAAAAATTTCTTTGGTAAATAGCAAGCATTTTTGGTAAATAATTTAGTGGGTTGCTATTGCACATTGTTTCCCCTACCCGAATAAATAGAAAATTACCTACGTGTCTACAATTGCGTCAGTTTATGGCAAATGTAATCGAATCGCCTAAAAGTTTGTGTGGCTCCACATCCCTTTACACGTTGCACACCCAAGGCTTCAGAACTTTGCGCAATCAAGAAAGTAAATGCCACGTTCGGCCGCACGAAGCTCGTCCGCAAAACCCGCTTCTTGTGTCGTCATGTGACATGGATGACGTCAAGCTTTTGAATCTGGAGTTTGGTCTGTTTCGCTTTCCTCTTGATCTTCTTGCTTCTTGTCCAAATATTTCGCGTAAACGTACAGAGTTCCGCCGGAAAAGTTGATGATCAAACCGGAGACGAAGCTAGCAGTCGCAGTAACCCCGCCGAGAACGAACATACCTTCGAAATATACAGATTCGTTTGTAGGACAGGGCTTCACGATGAAAGATATCAGTACCAACCTAAAACTGAGGTGAAGGCGCTTTTAATGACCCCGACACACGTCGTTGTGAGCGCTGAATTGACGGTTGTGCAGAGGAACATGGAATAGTTGAGGACACATCCTGACGATGCGACAAAAACAAAACTGACCAGGAACCTCCAATCGTGATAGTGTTCGTATGTCAGCAAGTCACCAGTTTTACCTAAAAACAAACAAGGTGTTGTTGCGATTTTCAACTATGTGTTGCTGCATGTTTGGTGTAAGGGTCTGACCTAGGGATTTTTTATTTAGAGTGGTTTGACACCACATGATTTGTTTGAACAGGTCTGTACGGCATGGATGGCAGTATGTTACGTGGCGAAAATCATCAAAATGTAACGTACGCCCTTTGCAACAAGGTACGAACAACTTGACACATACCTTACCTTACCACCATCCTAGCTGTACAGGCTGTTATGTAAGTTGTTGTCGGCCCTATCAACTTACTTAAGCAAAGGAG
>QXVZ01019124.1:0-26861 GCA_008931825.1 Phallusia fumigata | reverse complement strand
GTCGTGCGAAAGCAGATGTGGACTCGAGCATGACTTGCACTTTAACCGCAAGTTATATGTGTTTCTGTCACGTTTTTGCGAGCCCGGTCACGATTCAGTTAATCATGTTGTTGCACCTACATACCTTAATATACATTTTGCAAGTCATCGCAAGTTGACGTATGTTTGCCGCGACACTTCCGATCTGTCATTTGAAAGGGCGCAGCGTTTAGTTTTAGTGACTTTACGAGTTTGTTGGTAGTTTTACTGGCAGCAGTCAGTAAAAGGTAATTTTAGTGGAAATCTAAGAAAAATAAGTTTCTAGATCATTAAGCAAGAAGCTGGCGATAATTTTAAGGAAAGAAACATACTTAAATTTAAGCGAGCTATCGAAAGCAACACTATAGTCTGTTTCATTACACGTAGAATGAAAACACAAAGCAAAACATTGATCAGCATTGAGCTAGGTGGAAACAGAAGCGAAATAGAGGGAATACATTTCATGTAACTTCTGACACTCCAGCAGGAAAATTGAGCCGCTGTAGTAAATACTTCTATCCAAACATATACAATACAGCTTTATGGTAACTGTCAATCGACAAGAATGCAGACACCCAAACATAATCTATGCAAAAGATGCAGGTATCTTGTGATGCTGCACTTTGTTGGATGTTTGGTATAGAATGGATATTAAGTAGGATAAACCNAGAAGCGAAATAGAGGGAATACATTTCATGTAACTTCTGACACTCCAGCAGGAAAATTGAGCCGCTGTAGTAAATACTTCTATCCAAACATATACAATACAGCTTTATGGTAACTGTCAATCGACAAGAATGCAGACACCCAAACATAATCTATGCAAAAGATGCAGGTATCTTGTGATGCTGCACTTTGTTGGATGTTTGGTATAGAATGGATATTAAGTAGGATAAACCAATGTGACGCTTGTCAGTTGCAGTTGTCAGCTTCATACAAAGACAACAACATTACATGACTGGCATTTTTGTAAGTCAATTATAATTGAGTCTTGCATCCCGCTTAGGGCGTCGGTGCATGTTTTGTTGCAAGTGTCAGTTTAATTAGTTAGTCGTTATAAAACTTGGCTTCAACCTCTTGAGTTGGTGGTTTCGACTTGTCCGTGCTGTTACTGTAAGTATAGGCATCTTGAGAGCATCCGAGGAAGGTGCTATGATGTTTTTTATGGTGCTGGACAGAAACTTACGTTCGGTCTATACCGGTTAGGCAAAGTAAACGATTGGTGAAACGGAACTTCAACGGATGTTTAGAAATCCTTGTTCAGATAAAACGTGACGCAAATACGTGTGACGCAAATAGGCGTGCTTGAAGGTCCTGTTAAATGCCAATGTGTTTGTTTACTGTTTGATGTTTTCGTTGATTGCTTTTACAATTGAAACTTTTTAAGCACAGTGAAGATTTTGTAACCCCTTTTGTAAGCCACAATACAAAATCTTCATTTATTTACATTTGCAGCATCCAATTAAGTAACAGGTTCATAATGGTGAAGTCCAAAGTGTACGTTAAAGCTCAAGAATTTGATGGGAATCCGAAAGAAGAAGATTTCAAACTGATTGAAGAAGAGGTTGACGAAAACCTCGAGGACGAAGGTATGGTATTTTTTTTAACCGTTCGAGAAATCAGTTAAAGTTTGGGACAAAACGAAAAGCGAAGTTTGGTTTACACAAGTTGCTAATGCTATGTTGATTTTGTAGAGATTCTTACCGAAGCGTTATGCATCAGTCCTGATCCGTATATCAGGTAAGAAAGCAACCTGGAAAGTGTCTATATGTTCGTCTGAGGTATATGTAATCATTTAGATATATAGTCGAAACATTTTTGCCGATAGTAAAAAACAATAATACCAATCAATTGACCCTTGTAGGGATGCACATATAGTCATTCGTTCTGCAGAGATTCGAATTCAAACGTACGTTTTTGAGCAAGTTATTGGATTCAAAACGAAACCATCATGTTTTAGATACTTAAATAATATAAATTGTGTATCGTTACACCTGTGTACTAAAAAAACTGATAACCTAGCAAGACACCATCAGGTTTTTAAAACTAGCTTTAAAAAATAAATTTTGGTAAATTTTAATATTTGTGGTTTCTTTTGGCTTTCTAAAACTATCGTTGGTATTAAATTCAAGTATAGGCTACTGCCATCTCAGGTTTGATGAGTGTAAATCTTCTTATTACTGCAGGGTATATCCAACACCAGTTGGTTCTGAGTTCCGAGCCTTTCAGGTTGCCAAGTACGTTTTGCATGCAAACTTTTGTGTTTGGTATTTTGAATAAAAATTGTTTGTTGGCGTTCTCTGCACATATAATACTTTCCGTGTGCAGGGTGCTGAAAAGTAAGAACGAAAAGTACCCGACTGGATCCCTGGTTTTGCAAGAAATCGGTTGGAGAACGATCTCAAAAAGCAAGGGGGAGACGGTATGGTATCGCTGTGACGACCTTCCTTCAGACCAACCCATATCGGTTGCTACTGGCGCTCTGGGAATGCCGGGGTGGATAGACCTTAACTGGCCTAAAATAGGCAATTTGCCCTATACATTTGGGCATTTTGACATCAAATTTGTTTTTTGTTTTTGTTTCAGAGTCACTGCACATTACGGCTTGACTAATTTCTGTAAGCCGAAACCTGGTGAAACTGTGATGGTATCTGGAGCAACTGGTGCTGTTGGAATCATGGTCGGTCAAATTGCCAAGATATGGGTAGGTTGCAAAGTTGTGGTATTGAACAAACCGAATGTAAGGGCTGCTGCGTTGCTGAAGTATCTAGAAAAAAAAAACAGGTTTTAAATTTTTTTGGTGCGTTGTCCTGTGGTATGTACCTGCGCAAAGGTGGAGTGATATTTTTCGCCAACCAAAATACTGTACAGGTTCAGTTTGCTTGTTTAAATTTATAGAATTCAACGTTTCTCCCCAAAAAGAAAACAATGTCACTTTAATACATTATTTTCCAGGGTTGCAGAGCTATAGGGAGCTGCGGATCCCAGGAGAAAATTGAATTCGCGAAGTCCCTCGGATTTGACGCAGTTTTCAATTACAAGACCGAGGACTTAAAAACAGCTCTTAAAGAGGCCGCTCCGAACGGAATCGATTGTTACTTTGACAACGTAAGATTTATTCAATAACAAACATGTACCAAGGTTTTAGCTGAGATGTCAAATCGGGCTCTTGAGGCATCCATTCAAAAATTGCAATGTTTTAAGGTTGGTGGCAAACTATCTTCGGCTGTGATCGAGCAAATGAACCCGGGAGGAAGAATCGGAGTTTGTGGTTCAATTTCCTCTTACAACAGCAGAGAGGTCCAACAAGGTTTGTCCCGTTTTCGTAAAACTGTACACATAAAAAAAGAGTGCGGTTTAAAACTCAAAAAAGTTCCGCAAAAGGTTTAGTTATTTTGACAGGCTTTTGATCTTTTGTTTATTTGTGTGAAATGTTTGGAACTTAATGTTCATTTAATCGTTTTAGCTCCGGTCATGCAACTGCAGTTCGTCTTCAAATGCTTGACGATGACAGGTTTTGCCATATTCAACTTGTCAGATAAAAAGCCTACTTATGACACTCTTAACCAGTGGATAAAGGAGGTAACAACTCGATTTCTGGAGGTTTATTTGGGTTCAAAGTAAAACGAAATACCATTTTTTTCAGGGCAAGATCAAAACGCGCGAGACGGTGACAAATGGATTCGAGAATGTTCCAAAAGCATTCATTGGAATGTTTAAGGGTGGAAACATCGGCAAAGCTGTTGTTATGCTTTGAACAAAAATAGCCAAATATAACAATAATAAAGTCTAGCTCATACAAAGTATTGTTTTGATTTTTGGATATCTTGGCTATTACTAAAAAGGTGAAGGTCGTTAAAAGCTTGTGATCGCTTGCTCTTTTGCTTGTAGTAATTCATATCATCCAAATAAACAGAAATGTATTGACAATTGCTTCATGAAAGGTTATCCACAAATTGACACAGGGCTTATTGTTAATGGTCCTTATCCTTTTTTTAAACCTTAAAACGGAAACTATTTTTCTGTAAATCCGACTTAAGACAAAAACTCGGACTATTGAAAGGCTGGAGAATGATTCGGCACCAAAATTGCGAACGATTGTGTCCTTGAAGCTTGTGTGCACACTGCGAAAGCGCAGGGCACGAAATAAGGCTCTAGCTTACATACACAGGGCAGGAAATAAGTGCAATAGAAACATTTAATATTGTTTGTTTTGTACCACCGTATAAGCAGTAACACTTAGCACAGCACAATAAAACTTTAAACCTGTTAATTATCCCCTCTGTTTCCGGCAGGAACTACATATTTTCGTTGCTTCACACTTTTTTAATCACAAATAGCAACGATAAACGTTACTGCCCTTAGCTTTGTTGGCAGAAAAAAGGCACCGAAGGGCAGATTTAACCCACTTAGTAAATTAAAACGCAAGGTTGTTTGCAGTTTCACAAAGATGCAGCGTTAGTTCTGATTCTCGCAAATTATTAAACACCAAAAGTCAGGTGTCTGGTGCAGCTATTTTTATGTTCTAAGCCTGGAGACAGGCGACAAGGCAAGCATCGGTTCAGAAGCCTGTTTGCGCTGTACAAACAAATCAATTGTATTACTAGCTGCCATCAACCAACCGTATTTTGAGTCTCAGTATTAGTTCATTGCGTGGCTTTTTTAAAATGTTTTTCGTTAAGTCAGATGTAATATTTCATGTTCGTCTAATAACTTTACCGCAAGTAGTACCGTGGCATCCACATTTAAACATATCAGCATGGTAATGTCCAAAGTGTTCGTCAAAGCGCAAGAGTTTGTTGGCGATGCGAAAGAAGAGGATTTCAAAATTATTGAACAGGAGGTTGACGAACATCTTCAAAACGAAGGTAGGATGATCCCGAGAACGAATCCCGATCATTTTTTTGTCAGTCCATTCGACCAAGCGCTCACCCAAGGTCTAACATTTTGAAACATCAAAACAGGAAAGTAGGAGAACAGTGCAACGCATCGACCATCGTGCATTTTGTACATGCATAATGGGATGGGCTAAGATAAAAAAGGGAAATCCTTGCGATACCAAAACAATCACCAAAAAGATGTGCACGGCAAAACGCTATAATGCGCAAAAAGTAAAGGGCACAAATTTTGTTGCGTTTTTTTTACATTACCTTAATTTTGTGACTAGCTGTAATGTTGCTTTAAATATGCATTGATATTCGAACGCAGCGAACATAACGTTCCTCTTACCCCATGAAGACAGCTCATACATTCTTGTGAGGACTTAAATGCAAAAAGTTTATGTGGTAGTTTGTGGTTGTTTTTGAAAAAAATCACGCTAAAAAAACGCAATGTACAGATAGGCCTAAATTAGGACTTAACCCGTACGAGAAGATACAAGACGCCATCATATTGTTTGTTGGAGCCATGACATTATTTACCTTTTTCCAGAGATTTTAACCGAAGCAATATGCATCAGTCCTGATCCATACATAAGGTGAGTAAAAGTGGTAAATTAAATGCGTTACAAAAGGTGGTGACGTACAACGCCTGGTTTTGAAAACTAATTTCCTCGCCTGAAAATAGTGAAGAAAAGTTATCTAACCGATTCTTGTTAGGCAGACACGTTACTGCTGCTTGTAGGTGAACAAAATAATATTCGTATCATTGTTTTTCGTTATGTTTCGGTAGATTTAGTGTACATTATGGTAATACGCATAAGTTAATTTAGACTAAAAGTATGTATGTTGCTGTAAACTTTGCTTTTGTCAGCAAGTTTTGTTTTACTCTGTACATGAAACATTTTTTAGGATAGTTCAGAAAGCAGTGGACTCAGAGTTCCTCGCGTTCCAGGTCGCCAAGTAAGTTCAGTTTTCCACCACAAATACACCAAGCTGCCACTAAATACGATCTCATGCATCCCTTGCAAAGGGTGCTAAAAAGTAGGAACCCGAACTACCCCAAAGGATCGATGGTCTTGCAAGAAATCGGTTGGAGAACGATTTCCAAAAGCAAGGGGGAGACGATATGGTATCGCTGTGACGACCTTCCCCCTGACCAACCTGTCTCGGTCGCCACTGGTGCATTGGGAATGCCGGGGTAAATTGATCCAAATACCAAAGTTGTTCATGTTATAGAAAGCACATTTTTTTTAAATTTCGTTAGAGTCACTGCACATTATGGCCTGACTAATTTCTGTAAGCCGAAAGCTGGTGAAACTGTGATGGTGTCAGGAGCAGCTGGTGCTGTCGGAATCATGGTCGGTCAAATCGCCAAGATATTGGTAGGTTGCAACGTTGTGGCAAATTGCGTTGTGTACACAAACTCATCGTTTTGATATTAAAAACAGTTTTTAAAAATCCCCCTTTTAAAAAAACGGCAACGAATTATAACGTTAATAAACAAAGCATTTCTTCTTAACTGTGATAAGCGCGACACACATTTACATGTAAACTATTTTGTCAGGAGTGCAGAGCCGTCGGAAGTTGTGGAACTGATGAGAAAGTTAAATTCGCCAAGTCCCTCGGCTTCGACGTAGTTTTTAACTACAAGACCCAGGACTGGAAAACAGCTCTCCAAAAAGCCGCTCCAAGTGGAATTGATTGGTACTTTGACAACGTGAGTAAAGCGTGTTTTAAAAATGAGGTAAATTTGACGTTAAGCGCGTATAAAATGCTTTTTAAAACCAACTGGTTGGATTTCGTAACAATTAGCCAGTGGTCATTGTGTTGTGAAGTTTCGTACAGCGACCGAAACAGCAATCTATTTCAATTGACGACCCCTTTATACATTTATGAATTAAACACAAACGTGTAGTCTTTGTTGCATTAATGTTGTGACGATACGCGTTACAATGGAAGGACGAAGGAATTAGAATTGGCTTTCAACCACATAAATTTACCAAAAAACAAGGACAGCCATAAATAAAAATCTTTCGCCCTGTAGCTCACACCAATAAAAACGTCTCCAGTCCCAATGGAAGTTCAAGGCCCAAAGGATAAAAAACCACTGTAAACTGCTGTAAAGAACCATTGGCAACTGATTATGCTTTTAGGTTGGAGGAAACATATCTTCTGCAGTGATTGAGCAGATGAACCCTGGTGGGCGAATAGCTGTTTGCGGGTCGATATCGGAATACAGCAGTGTCCAAGTCCAACAAAGTTGGTGCCCTAGAATTGTCACAAAGTAATTTATGAATAAGCTGCCACAAAAGCTATGGGCTTATTACACAGTACAAGCACAATTGACGTTTGGAATTCTATTACGGTTTAATATGTAACAAGTTTGTACATACTTTCGAATTAGCTCCGGCACTGCAACTCCAATTCTTGCGTAAATGTTTGAAAATGGAAGGCTTCTCCGTGGACAATGTGAATAGTAAGAAGAAAACATACGACATTCTTAACCAGTGGATAAAGGAGGTAAATAAAATGACATGATTGAAATTGGAACCAAAAAAACGAGCATCTTCTTTTCAGGGCAAGATCAAAACGCACGAAACTGTTTCAAATGGATTTTCAAATCTCCCAAACGCGTTTATTGCTATGATGCGGGGTAAAAGTATTGGAAAAGCGGTTGTGATGCTCTAAACATCGTGAGATGACCTAAAAATTTGGTTTACGTTCATACAAAGTATTCGGTTTCTCTGCAGTCACGCTTACTGGAACGAAAATGCGTTTCATTTCCTGTCGACGTGTTGACCCATTTACGTGCGAAAATATAACCAGAAACACACAGGGGACTTAATTGCACTTTGGCACAAACGAGTCAGTGGAACAATTTTTTCAGTAAAAAATTGGTGGATTTAGTGTTCGTAAACAGTGCCTTAAGTGTTTCCTGGTGTCTTTTAGAGCTGTCTTGTTTTTCGTATACGTCGGTCACTTGCTAATGTTTAGGTTTAATGTTTAGGTTGTATGTTTAGGCTTCTTTCAGACAGAACAGTGATAAGCGAGAAGTAATTGTTTCGAAACAATGTGTAAAATGGTAGAAATATTGCCATTCTGACTGAAACGCTTGGTGATGCAATCGAAAACAATGCTTGACGTAACAAAAAATCTGCAAAGTCGTCCATTGTACCAGGCACATATTAATTTGAGAACTTAAATATTAGATCAGAGCTAGCATTTTCAAATACTGCTATTGTCAAACAAGTAGCAAAACCTAGGTTAGCATCATATAGGGGCAAAGTAGTCTTTTTTACTAGTTTCCCTGTTCTCAAGTCTAGCGTGTACTGAAGTAAGCAAATAAATCACTGGTTATCACCATGGTGAAATCCAAAGTGTACGTAAAAGCTCAAGAGTTTTTTGGCAATCCAAAAGAAGAAGATTTCAAAGTGATTGAACAAGAAGTTGACGAGAATCTAAAGAACGATGGTATGCGCTGTAATAAATGGTCTTAACATTCACATAACTAAAAAATCGCATAGCTAATGTGCATTTTAAAACATTTGGTAATAACATGCTGTCTGTATTGCAGAAATCCTCACTGAGGCCATTTGCATCAGCCCTGATCCATACATCAGGTAGAACGGCATCTTCAAAAATGGTTTTAACTAAATTTAACATCCGCCAATTTTGCCGCATATTAACCAATAAACCACCAGCGAAACCACAGTATTACTGATAAACTGATCTAACTAAATTATCACCACTACTTTAAAACAATTGTGCGTCCACAGGGTGTTTCCTACACCAGTCGGTTCCGAGTTTCGTGCATTCCAAGTCGCAAAGTAAGTTCCCAACTGAATGGTTGCAGAAAATCCATTTCGTAACCTCTGCGCAAGTTGACGAAATCATAAAATGTTTTCTTATGAGGGTGCTGAAAAGCAAAAACGTGAAATACCCCAAAGGATCGATGGTTTTGCAAGAAATCGGTTGGAGAACGATCTCAAAAAGCAAGGGTGAGACGGTGTGGTATCGCTGCGACGATCTTCCTTCAGACGAACCTGTTTCCGTCGCCACTGGTGCTTTGGGAATGCCAGGGTAAGTTGAATCAATTACACAAAAACGACTTGTTTTTCAAGTAAGTTTACGTTTTTTGCAGTGTCATAACAGCACATTTTCGGTATGTTGTAGAGTCACTGCACATTACGGCTTGACAATGTTCTGTAAGCCGAAAGCTGGTGAAACTGTGATGGTGTCGGGTGCAGCTGGTGCTGTTGGAATCATGGTCGGTCAAATCGCCAAGATATTGGTGAGTTGCTATGCTGGTATGAAGTCTCGATGCAACTGTGCAATTTTAATTCATTCAGCGTTTCGCGTAAAGTGTAAAGTACACACCCTGACCAGTTTTACTCAAAAAGCGATGACCAAAAGAAATTCGTACATTTTTCCAGCGAAGGCCAGTCATTTGTCCCTATGGTTGCCAATGGATAATACTAAACCGCATGGGCCAATACTGGTTTGGATTCCAGGGATTTACCAACACTGTTTTGATAACATTATCCTTACTATGATTGTTTCCAGGGGTGTAGAGTCATTGGGAGTTGCGGATCTGACGAGAAAATAAATTTCGCGAAGTCGCTCGGATTTGACGCAGTTTTCAACTACAAGACCCAGGACTGGGAAACAGCTCTCAAGGAGGCCGCTCCGAACGGAATCGATTGTTACTATGACAACGTAATTTGAATTTGGCTGCAGTTGCAAAAAATATACCGACAACAAACATACTACTTGTCTGCGCAGTATAATGATGCAAACAAACATACTTTCAACGTATAGGTTACATTTAAAACGCCATATTACCTAACTTCAAAGTCATACGTGTACAGTTCAATACAATAACCGGTTAAGGTTGGAGGCAAATTGTCTTCGGCGGTGATCGAGAAGATGAACTCGGGAGGAAGAGTTGGAGTTTGTGGGTCGATTTCCGCTTACAACAGCAAAGAAATTCAACAAGGTTGGTTGTCTGAACAGTTTTAGTAGAAATACACTTACATCGTCTTAAAAAAGTATATGGTTTTTGCCATTTGTTGCAGCTCCAGTTGTTCAGATGCATGTTCTTCTTAAATGCTTGACGATGAGTGGTTTTTTGGTATTTAATCTGCAGGACAAAAAACCTACTTACGACATTCTTAACCAGTGGATTAAAGAGGTAAGTGGGGTCGTATCGTGGAACCTTCAACCAAAAACAATATTATTAACTATTCAGGGCAAGATAAAAACGCGCGAGACGGTAACAAGTGGATTCGAAAATCTTCCAAAGGCATTTATTGCAATGCTGAAGGGTGAAAACATCGGCAAAGCTGTTGTGATGCTTTGAATTTGTGTTGTATTTCTGTATACTTTTTGTAGCCTATATTGTCACCAATTAAAGTGTAACCTCAACATTGTATCATCACTGTTTACTCAAAATTCATGCATGTGGAGGCCTAAAGTTGTTACTGTCCTCAAGGAATGTTAACCTAATACACGGAAATATAGCGTGCTCACGTCAAATAATAGCAATCGTTTTGTGCGGAGTGCAATTAATTTAACATCAGTCGTCAGGATACATTGATATTTTAGGATTGTTTAATGGACTCCTCCTATACAGTCTTCCAAAGCCTAGACTTAAGCGTTCTTAAGCGGACACCCGTTCCGTCTTTCGGCACATCAGGGTTTCGTGACACGCACTACTCAGTTTAGTGCAAGCTTGTGCTGACGTATTTGTAGATGTTATCGTTTAGTCGTGGTGTCATCGGAACGGTAAAGTTATGGCATTTTGTTTCACACGGTTTAATCAAACTTGTGGGACGATGTTATTACAACAACACTTGTGCATGTTAACTTGTTCTGAACACATTGGTCAGGGATCAGGGACATTACCCAGGTTTGTTTTCATCGCGAACGAGAGAGATTGCTTAAATCGTTTCACAGTTGATCTAACGATGTTACCGATGCCTTTTTTCTTTGAGGCCTTTTCTAAATACTTAACTATTGAATCTTATTTTCCAATAAAAATTAACATAATCACCACCTGAAACTTTACATGCGTTTCTCCCAAAGAATTGATTTAATAATGTTCTCGACAGTCACACCCAATATTATGCAAAGCATTTGTTCGGCTCCCAACGTGATTTCTTTTCTCACAACACGGCAGAGAAAAGCTTACGAATACTTCCCAATTACAACACTACAGTATACCAGTATAGAAATCGTATGCGAAGCGTCCCGGTGAGTTTCATTACAAGATTGGTCGGGTTTCTGAGGTTTGTAATTTTCCAAGAAACCAAACTCAAATCTATCTAATACGAATCATCACTGACAAATCTGCACGCAAACTAGCACGATTTCAAAAGGTTTATTTGCAAACAGTTTAACAAAAAAAACGATGGTTGCAGGCCATATTGGCTCGCTAATTTTGTAATGTGAGAAATTTGTTGTGAGAAATCGGCAAAATGCAGGGATGTCTTCAGGGAGCATGAAATATCAACATGAAATAGTTCCTAAGGACCATTACACTGTACTTTTGCTTAGCCCATAAATTGTTCTTTTACAACAATGATGAATATTTGATCAAGGCTCAGACAGTTTAGCCACCAATTCACATACAAGTGCGATTTGCTTTTCTGTGTGATTGCAAGTACCATCGCAAAAGAAATTCTTTTCCACATCACTGACTGGAGACTACAATTATCTGGATCTCAGGCATAACAGAGGAAGGCAACTCCTGTGGTTGAATTGGTGAATGTTTGATTTGTGGTCTGTGAAAGTTTAAACTTATGAGTAAGCATTTACCAAAGTCCACATCACGGAGTAAAATAGCAACATTGTACCCGCATGATTCGGTAAACTGGACGCGAGCATGTCTACGACAGTTAGGGAACCGGTAGAAAAAACATTATTGAAGATAAAACCGCCCGACAGGACTATTTGCTGGAAACGAATTACAAAGAACGAGCAGGCTGAAGTTAATGATCTGCTGATTGAGCATTTCGCCGCAATGGAGCCTCTTGTAACTTTTCGGGAACTATCGAGACAGGAAAACGTAGACTTAATCGTTGGAATAGCAAATGTAAAGTTGCTTTTGAATTTACAAATATACTCGCAGTGTTTCTTGTTAGCAAGTTCACAACAGAAAACATGAGAGTTGTCTACCGACAAAAATGTCTCAAACCAGGGGTACTCTTAACTCTAAGGGGGTACTAGATCTGTTTCTAGGGAGTTCGAGGAATATTTGACGATTAAAAAATTGTTGGTTATTCAAACAACAACAATTACTTCCTGGAAATTACAAAATGGGGTACGAGAACTAGTTGGTGATTTCAAAGTAGTACCGACAAGAAAAAGATTAAGAACCACTGTCTTAATTTTTACACTACCACAGCATTGCTGATGTTTCATAAGCAGGCTGTAATATGATTAAATATGAATGTAATGTGGCTTTTATGTACTCTCTTGTAGGAATGCATCGATAATACCGCGTCGGTGTGTGCGTACGACGTGGAAAGCAACAAGATTTGCGGTGCGGTTTTTGTGAGTGGTCCGTACCACCAGGGGACGCAACCTGAATATGCACAAGTTCCAAATTCCCTCAAAGTCAATCAAATAAGTAGCGTAAGTTATAACTGAAGATACGTTAAAACAAGTGACATTTCGTATGTTTTGGCGAAGAGCTATACAATACGGAAATTCATGCTGAGGTAATATAAAATGAGTTAATGTTGAAATAAATGTTATAGTGGCCGAAATATTGCATGACATAGCATTTGGTGACATTAAAAACGTTGAAGATTTTTTTATCTCAGCTGCTTGAGCGAGCAGGACGCAAGATTCCAGAACACGCAAACCAACGACCCTTCAATGTTATGGAACTGATGGTGATTGACGTGAAATACGCCAGACAAAATATTGTGACAGCGCTTATTAACAAGTATGACAAGCAGTTGTGTTCACCTTAACACGTAGGCTGGGAAATTAAAGATTACACATTAGTTCCGTTAGGCTTTTTCATAATCCAAAGAGAGAAGGGGTGAACGGAGACTTAGAAAAAAGTTTTTGCACACTGAAAAAAGGCTGTTCGTGCCTGGATGGATGAAACAAGTTAACTAGTCAAGTGACCAGTGTCGATAAACGTTGTTACATTCTCTTCGCGGTTGGATTTTGGTCAACCCTTTAGTTCACAATGAAAGAAACGACTTTCGCTAAAACCAAATTTCAAGCAAGAAAGAAATTTTAAAATTAGTGCCTCAAATGCGAGTCACATTAATATCAGCACTGTCATGGAACAAGAGACCAAACGTGCTATATTTTGTTTGTAATTTTTGGGCTTGCATCAAGGATAACTTATGTTTCGTTTGTGGCAGGTCGCTGTCTATTGCAAAAACGAACAATATTTCACTCTTCTACGCTGAATGCACTTCCTACGGCTCCGCCCGGCTGGTGGAGAAAATGGGCTGGCAATGTGTGGAGGAAGTTGTGTTGGCCGATTACGTCGACCCCCACACCGGATCAAAAACTTTCGCAAACATTCCAAAACCCGACACTTCTATAAAGTTAATGGTGGCGACTCTCGGACAACATGGATGGGTGTAAAATCGTTTGCTTGTGTGGGGTGCGCATGTTATATGCATGTTTGGTACTGGAATCTGCGCTGAAGCTTTTATGCAATTCATATATGAGTGTGCCGACATCAGTTTGGCCTGCATGAAAGCCACATGAGAATTAATAAACTTACATTTTAAATCATGAACCTTGATTTTTTATTACATTAGCACAATGAATAAAACATCATTGTTCTAGCATGTCTTGCTGTTTGCTGCCCAAGTTAGTTTTACAACACATGACGTCTTACGAAGGTCATTTCTGCATATTTACGATGAACGGGGACTGGTTTTCCAGGTTTCTTTTAAAAATAAGAACCGCGCGAAACAAGCAACAGAGTGTTACGAACCGTTGCGCTTGACGTTGGGGACATGAAAACACGTTTTCGGACCAAGTACAAGAGCATGGATAAAACGTTTTGGGCGCCGAATTTGGCCGCCGTCGGTGATGCTGCGCGCCTCGCCCCTTTTCCTTATTTCGCCCCTCGTTCCTCCCCCCCCTCCCCTCCTTTTTATCGCGTCGCCCTATTTCAAAGAAAAGACCATTATACTGTACTTTTGTTTAGCCGATAAATTGTTATTCTTTTACAATGATGATTATTTGATCAAGGCTCAGACATTTCAACCACCAATTCACATACAAGTGTGATTTGCTTTCTGTGTGATTGCGAGTACCATCGCAAAAGAAATTCTTTTCCACATCACTGACTGGAGACTACAATTATCCGGATCTCAGTCCTTACAGGGGAAGGCAACTCCTGTGGTTAAATTGGTGAATGTTTGACTTGTGGTCTGTGAAAGTTTAAACTTATGAGTAAGCATTTACCAAGGTCCACATCACGGAGGAAAATAGCAACATTGTACCCGCATGATTCGGTAAACTTGACGCGAACATGTCTACGACAGTTAAGGAACCGGTAGAAAAAACATTATTGAAGACAAAACCGCCCGAAAAGACTATTTGCTGGAAACGAATTACAAAGAACGAGCAGGCTGAAGTTAATGATCTGCTGATTGAGCATTTCGCCGCAATGGAGCCTCTTGTAACTTTTCGGGAACTATCGAGACAGGAAAACGTAGACTTAATCGTTGGAATAGCAAATGTAAAGTTGCTTTTGAATTTACAAATATACTCGCAGTGTTTCTTGTTAGCAAGTTCACAACAGAAAACATGAGAGTTGTCTACCGACAAAAATGTCTCAAACCAGGGGTACTCTTAACTCTAAGGGGGTACTAGATCTGTTTCTAGGGAGTTCGAGGAATATTTGACGATTAAAAAATTGTTGGTTATTCAAACAACAACAATTACTTCCTGGAAATTACAAAATGGGGTACGAGAACTAGTTGGTGATTTCAAAGTAGTACCGACAAGAAAAAGATTAAGAACCACTGTCTTAATTTTTACACTACCACAGCATTGCTGATGTTTCATAAGCAGGCTGTAATATGATTAAATATGAATGTAATGTGGCTTTTATGTACTCTCTTGTAGGAATGCATCGATAATACCGCGTCGGTGTGTGCGTACGACGTGGAAAGCAACAAGATTTGCGGTGCGGTTTTTGTGAGTGGTCCGTACCACCAGGGGGCGCAACCTGAATATGCACAAGTTCCAAATTCCCTCAAAGTCAATCAAATAAGTAGCGTAAGTTATAACTGAAGATACGTTAAAACAAGTGACATTTCGTATGTTTTGGCGAAGAGCTATACAATACGGAAATTCATGCTGAGGTAATATAAAATGAGTTAATGTTGAAATAAATGTTATAGTGGCCGAAATATTGCATGACATAGCATTTGGTGACATTAAAAACGTTGAAGATTTTTTTATCTCAGCTGCTTGAGCGAGCAGGACGCAAGATTCCAGAACACGCAAACCAACGACCCTTCAATGTTTTGGAACTGATGGTGATTGACGTGAAATACGCCAGACAAAATATTGTGACAGCGCTTATTAACAAGTATGACAAGCAGTTGTGTTCACCTTAACACGTAGGCTGGGAAATTAAAGATTACACATTAGTTCCGTTAGGCTTTTTCATAATCCAAAGAGAGAAGGGGTGAACGGAGACTTAGAAAAAAGTTTTTGCACACTGAAAAAAGGCTGTTCGTGCCTGGATGGATGAAACAAGTTAACTAGTCAAGTGACCAGTGTCGATAAACGTTGTTACATTCTCTTCGCGGTTGGATTTTGGTCAACCCTTTAGTTCACAATGAAAGAAACGACTTTCGCTAAAACCAAATTTCAAGCAAGAAAGAAATTTTAAAATTAGTGCCTCAAATGCAAGTCACATTAATATCAGCACTGTCATGGAACAAGAGACCAAACGTGCTATATTTTGTTTGTAATTTTTGGGCTTGCATCAAGGATAACTTATGTTTCGTTTGTGGCAGGTCGCTGTCTATTGCAAAAACGAACAATATTTCACTCTTCTACGCTGAATGCACTTCCTACGGCTCCGCCCGGCTGGTGGAGAAAATGGGCTGGCAATGTGTGGAGGAAGTTGTGTTGGCCGATTACGTCGACCCCCACACCGGATCAAAAACTTTCGCAAACATTCCAAAACCCAACACTTCTATAAAGTTAATGGTGGCGACTTTAGTACCTTAAACTTGAAAGAAGAAGTAAACATAAAAAACTAAATCTTAATAATTTTCGGCTTTATTTTACATTTCATGGTAATTTTCTTTAGAAAATAGCTTCTTGTCAAACATATTGTTTTTATTGCCCATTGATTCAAATTAACTTTTTCACTTTGTGACATTTCTTTTCGTTCTGCTTTGGCTAAATAAGTACATGAGCCCATTGACTACAACTTTTTCTGTATCACAGGACTTCCAGGTAAATGTTTTTTACTACAACGATTATCTGTTTTAATGTTCACCTCTATTACATAAATATTCCCCCTTCCACCACGATAATTTTTAAAACCAAAGTTGTCAGGTCAAATTGTTTATATTTTCAAGTATAAAAGCTGCTATTAGTAGATTCGTGCAAAGCAAAGTAAACTTGACAAAGTTTCGCCGGTAGAAAAGTATCAAAAGCGGTATAAAATACAAAGCGTTAAATTAGCACAAGAAAACTGTTCCACGGTTACCAGCACCTGTGACTACAGTCACCACAAGTGGGCCGATAAAATAAAACTCTTCTTCTGTATGATCGCTTTTCTCTCATGTTGACTTCCGTGTGATCATTCCCTTCGATTTCCCTTTCCAAATTTTCTGCGGAGATGCTTCGTTTTGATAGAACGTTCGTGTGACATTTGTTGACGAGTTTGTAGCATGCACGTCGGTGCCAAACCAAGCAATGTTTTCTGTGGTTGCGCCCCGATGCTGGCTTTCTAAGCCAAGACCGTTTGAACCTATACAACGTAAAGTTATTTAAGGTGTTTCATGAAAAATCACTAACAAAAACGTTTTGTAAACTTATTATGCAAATCTACGGTACATCAAACTGGTTTTATTTCAAATTAAAAACTAACAAACAAAAAATTGTTCAAGGACATTTCACAAACCTTCCTAACGAATCTGTTGAATCCTGATTCTTTCCATTTTCTTCGTTTTTTCGCAACACAGAAGCTTCGCAAACAAATAAACACACCAGCAGTGTGAAAAGACTAGCAACGAATATTCCCTTCATTTTTTATGGTGTTGTTGGTTTTTAAACTGTCAATGCTTGATGTTTAATTTCTGTTGAGCTGATGGTGATGTCGCACTGAAGATCCTTTATATAATCTCCCCCCGAACCCTTTTTTCCAATTGCATTTTGCATAATTACCAACCGAAACTTTCTGTGCGTTTCTCCCATAGGATCGATTAGAAATGTTTTAATGTTTTGAACCGGTGGTTTGTAAAGCATCGTTCCACAGCCCTTACGTGATCACTTCCTCTAACACAAGGCTTAGGGGGAAACGTTTGAATAAATTCCAAACGATTTAGAAGAAACTAAATCGACTTGTCTGTGAATATTTTTGCGTTCATAACCAAAGCAATAGAATGTTACAGAAATGCAAAACAAATTTAGACAAACTTCTTGAGAAACGGCCTGGTAGTAATTGCTATTTGACAGTTGACAAATGGTCTTGCAAAAAATAATTTTTTTAAACTGCTGTTATATGTGATCGATATTAAACTCGTCGATGTTTCTGTAATGATCAAACTCAAAAGGTTTTATTGCAACCCTATAATACCAAAAATTATAATCCTGAATTTTCCGAGCCTACGTCGAACATTAAATCGCCAAACATTAATTGGTTTATATAACATCACGCTGCTGTAGATAAACGTTAGTTTGGATACTTGTTATTACAAAGAAAACTGTGTCATAACGTGACATGTCGACGCAAAAATATCGATGCTTATGGAGGTCTGCCCTTCGCTTGACCTTTATAAATAAAATTTGCATTGTTGTCGACTGATAACGTCTCAATCTTTCTCCCAGTAAAAAATATGAAGTAGTTCTTAGAGATCAATATAGGTATGCACTTTTGGCTGGCTCATTAATTGCCATCCATTTACAATAAGACAAATATTTGATCAAGATTAAGACAATTAAGCCACGAATTACCACAAGTGCGTTTGATCTCCACAAGTGACAGTTCATTTAAATACGCCTTTAGCTTAACGCATGGGGAAATTGTTGCTGTCTTTATCTATTTTAAGTGTCCCTATATAGAAGCAATATTGCAATTTCAGTTTAATAAAGAATGCAATGAGAATATTATAAGATCGGCGTATAGTAAATAAAAACATCGAGGCCGACAGATTTTCAAACAAATACGATACTTTGCTAGTCTTTATATCTTTGTCAACTTCATTTTTACAACACAATTAACGACCATCCCAACTTTGACATTACTATATTTTAGCGATGGCTCGAAACAGGGCAATTATCAACGATATGTACAGAAATCTATTTATATACGTCTCGGCCGTTTTTAAATTAACCAGTTGGAAGAAACGCCAAAATATGTCGGTAGATAATAATGCAAATTTATGCCAGTGGAAAACTTATATAAGCTAGCAACATTTTGGATCTCGACATAAGTTCAACTTCGAAATACGCAGCAATAAAAACTAAAGCAATTTTATTCAGAAACGATGACTGGAATATACGTTGCAAGCCTTTTTACGCTGCTAATGTGCTTGTTTATGTGCCAAGCTTCGGTATTGCGAGAAACCCAACAAACTGCAGAAACTCAAGATTCCATCGAAATGCTTCAAAGGTTGGTAAACTTCCACTAATATTTGTAACAGTATTGTTACGATTTGAATCATCGAATCAGAGATTAAGTCAGAAATCGGCGAGTCAATTAGAGACTCGACTTGAGTCAGTCCAGGTGATGGTTTAAAATCACGATATAAGTCGAGTCACATGCCGCCAAATTCTTGACTTAGATCGTGTCACTAAACGCAATGATTCGAGACTCGATGGGTAAATAACTCGAATTGACTCGCTGGGTAAATTACTCGAATTGACTCGCTGGGTAAATTACTCGAATTGACTTGTAACTCAGGTATAAAGGCTTGAAACGCTACTGGTTTAGAAAGCCGTGGATTTGCATTAAAAATTCGTTTTGCTATTTGGTTTTTAAAAACACGACAAATAATTCAACGTTGTTTAGGTTCAAACGGTCTTGGTTTCGAAAGCCAGCAGCGGGGCGCAACCACAGAAGGCGCTGCTTGATTTGGCACCGACGTGCATGCTACAGGCTCATCAACAAATGTCACACGAACGTTTTGTCGAAAAGAAGCATCTCCGCCGAAAACGTCGAAGCAGATGTCGACAACGTTGATGTCAACATTCGAGAAAAGCGATCATTCAGAAGAAGAGTTTTATTTTATCGTCCAACTTGTGGTGATTGTAGTCACAGGTGCTGGTAACCGGTTGATATGTGACGTTCAAGTTTGCTTACTTTCGGCGCTAATTATTAATTTTTACGTTTAGTTTTTTTGGAATTTATCTTATTTCTATATACGCTCTTTTTCTAAGCAGAATAAAGAATTTGAAAAAACTTTTTTCTTGTATATACTGGCCATAGAAATTAGTTTTACCACCATGATTGTTAGCTTGTTATCAGCAAGTTTTTATCTGTCGTTTGATGGCCTGGACGTTTTTACAAATACGAACACTTTTGATTTCTTGCGAAACAGAAGCAATGTATCACCTTCAAATAATTGCACGAAAAGAGGTAATACGTTCCTACGAACCCAATGACGTTGCTACATTACATTGGATTGTTTTATGCTTTAAGTAGTGGCTGTAGGGCTGCATCTGTCGTAAAACATGCAAATCATTTCCTACAAATTGGGGGATTTTGACTATGCCACAGCGAAGTAGTAGGACCTACAGCGAAAAGTTGCATTCTCCTCTGCATTGCGATATTGCAAACGTATATGGAGGTTACCGTTGCGCAACTGAGCCAGCGAAACGCATGACTTGCAGCCACGAATACGCCCGTTTAAACAGACTCACCTTTGTTCTGCACTTAAAAAATTATCTACGAAAGACTTCCCAACTTAAAAAAGGCTTTGTCCCGACTTCGCTTTGCAGGCTTATTCACAACCTTTAGACATGACTTCGCAGTTGCCGAAACATTTAGTTTTCTTGGTATTCTATAACATCATTGTTTCTACAAGCACAAACGAATGGGTCCACACACATTAACAACTCCTAAATGNTTAGACATGACTTCGCAGTTGCCGAAACATTTAGTTTTCTTGGTATTCTATAACATCATTGTTTCTACAAGCACAAACGAATGGGTCCACACACATTAACAACTCCTAAATGGCAGCAGAGTTAAACCATGTAGTCAAACTCATCACCTGTAGTAACGCAACAATGTTGATCTGCAGTTAACTGACCTATACTGATGATACCGCAGCGAAGTAGCAGGATTAATAACAAATAAGTTTCTATCACGCATTGCCTCCTACACCGAAAATAGTCAACGCATTGAGGATAACGTAGTGCAGCTCCAGCCTAATTTTAAACCATGGAAAAATAAGAAAACTATATTTTGGAGAAGGATGTTAAGGCGAAAATAGAATACAAGTTAAAACATGGTTTTATTGAACAGAACACCAGCAAAACGAAAGTATGAAAAATTTGTCCCAGGATCCACCAGTTCCTATGGAAACCGTGGGACTCGGTGACAAGAACGAAGTATGTGCTACAGTGATGAAAAAGTGGAGGACAAGCACGGAGAGTAAAGTAAACCCGATTAGCTCAATGACGTCATGTAGAAGAAAATAATGACGTCACTAATGCTGAAGTAAGGTATGTGAAAACTGCAAAAAAATGTGAGGGGCAAAGCATGGCTACAGGTGCGAACAAAAAAAGCTAAAGGTAATCGTGTGATGCTTTCCAAAGTTGAGGTTTCCACATGACTGAAGAATATCCGTCACACTAAAAACGTATCTTGGCGTATTGGGTAAAAAACTTCAGACAACGGAAAAGTGATCGGCATACGTTGCAAACATTTCATCGGGCGGCTTTTAGTCCTCTCCAAGCTCAAGGTCGATCTCAAACAGCCGCGTTTCCAGCAAAGGTTTTCGGTTCATTTTGGTGGTTTCATCTGAGTTTAATAGAACGCCCGATTCCAATTGCGTCTCAAGCTGCGAAATCTACCCAACCAAAGCAAGTTACTTTACAATTCAAGCGAGGAAACACAGAACAGAACCGCATACAAGCATGCCAAACCATCTCTTAAACCTTGAAAGAAATTTGTGTCTCAGGCAGAGTCTTCTGCCCATTACACTTGGTGAGGCCCTACGCTGTATAAAGCCCTGATGTCCCCTTTACACCAACTGGTATCAGAATGTTTAAAAGTATACATGCATTTTAATCACAGAAAGATTTTTTTTACATATTACATATGATTGCGTGGCACTAAGCTAAAGAATATTTAGCTTTTACCCAGATCCGCCACCGGTATTCGGGTGGTTTTGTCGAAACGTCTGATTGACAAACGTCTTTTTGGCCACTACTTGGGTCAATACATTTATCCTGATCATGAAAAGATTCGCGTTTGGAGGTAGCGAAATTTGGCTTTCCTATCAAAGCATTGTATCATCAGAAAGCCTGTTTCCCTTTTTACCTGCTTGAGAAGTTTCGTCAGTCGCTTCTTCTCTTTCCGCAATGCCTGAGTTGGGTCACAAGCTGCGGATCCACTTTCGCTACTAGATGCTTCGCTACCTGAAACCAAACAAAAGCCATTTAATCTTACATTTGAAGGTTACAGTAACCTTGATCCCAACTTACCCTCGTTGCTGCTCATCGGTTGCGTCATAGCTTCCAGATTCTTTCCGATCTCGGCGTCCATTTCGCGATTGACAAACACGTGATCACGCTTTTGCGGCACAAAGTTGGGACCGGTGAATGGCCGCCGACCACGACCCAGTCCTAGCGTGGTTTTAGCAAAACCGTTTTTTCAAGTTTTTGTCACACTAATGTAGTTGTTTGATTTCAAAAAGATGCACGTAACCAAAGACAAAGTAACAGTATACTAACAGGTGGTATTAGGTAGACGGTGTTTTGAGGTAGCATAAATATAGTAGTCTTAATAAGAAGACACAAGACAAGGCTTGTATGTAAAACACATGATGATATCAAGCGATTTTGTAAAATACCATTTTCTAATCCAGACTGTGTAAGCGGCTTGCGTGAAAAGTTTGCGGCCAACTGGATTCCGCTTGTTGGTCTCATCGCAGCAGGACTAAAATTAAAATACAGTGGGTATATTGTTTAAGCTGCATTTATTTGGCTTTTGTCCTGGCACATCACACACCTAGTCAGTTCCCAACCTTTTTTTAAGCATTTCCGCTTTTTGAAACTTTTCATTCCAATATAAAGTGATATTAAAAGGCTTTGAACAACTGGTCTGCCCAAAAGGAATACTAAACCACTCATGAATTAGTTCACTATAAAGTCGAAATTCCTCCCCGAATGGGAACCACTGCTCTTTGAGTCTTTAGCGAGGATGCTTTTGTGTGATTTGTAAAAAACAGAGGATATGAGAGAAGCATATATATACATATATATATTCCTGTTTTCGCTTATTGTCATTTCACTATCCGTTATCGTATATAATGTACTTGATTTGTTTTTCCTAGGAATTACTTACCGTTGTGGATCATTGTCATTCATTCGCAACAAGTTTTTTCCTCGACCAATTCNTAGGGTTTGCACGTAGTTTGCGTAAGAACGTCTTTCCCCTAGGATCGAGGCTGTAGTGCATGGCGCGTTTGGTTTTATGACGGATTACCAAGGTTCGCTACGTTTCACACTCTACGTAGATTAAACGCATGCTGCGTTAAAGTTGTTCCGGTTGCCTCGTGTTGCGTTATTGCCTGCGAGCCGGACTACAGAAAGAGGTTGTTTCTGGGGTCCTGGCATATACCTCAGCGGGACAACACCATGAACATTAAAACAGATGTTTTGCTTCCGACTTGCTTTAGCAAATGCCTTGCAAAGGCTATCCTAGTGTGTTGTATTTCGCGTTGACTGTTATGAGGAAGTCGACTTGTATAGGCCGTCGAAACGTTGGTACGCAANCCAAAGTCTATCTATCAAACATAAAACACTTTGGCCGTGTCTGATAGATAAACTTTGGTCGCGGCTGGTGTAATTGCCCCGCTGCTTGCCGCGAGATCAAAAAACCGCACCGCAACTGTAAAACGCATCTGTAGTGAATCAGCCTTTATCGTTAGTCCGGTGTGGTTTATCGATGTTTGCGCGCGCTCTAAATTTTTTTCCTTCAAAGCTGTTTTCTTTTTTTCGTTTATTATCCCGTTGTGTTGTATTTCGCGCCCTGAGTGTTATTCATCCTGAGGAAGACGATCTGTGTAGGACGTCGGTACGCATAATACATTTTTCAAAGAGCCTTCATAAATTCGTATTTATTGATTCGAAAACAAAAAGATATGTTTGTGTTAAAATGCCCGACGCCCTTGGAAAATTAAAACCACGCACCCGGACGTCGCAGCGCATAGTTTGAGAACTTAAATGCTTCAGGGTCGTTTCGGTATTACGTTAACGCTTCAGACGTGGTATTGTTCTGCGTCATCGCCTTTTCAGCGATAGGGACGAACTGCAAGTTCTTTTGTGTTCTAATTAGGAAACTGCCACGGAAAGTTAGACTCCCTTTATCACACTAGCCATGCAAATCGTCCTCACATACGAACCAGTTTTATTAGTCTTGTGCTGGTATAAGGTAATAGGGAGTTTATGGGGTGTAGTAATATGTATGTTCATGCTACTATCACACAAACTACAAAATACATGTTTCAACACGGTTTTTAAGTGATGGGGTATAAACTTAATGCCATCGTTTCGTCATTGTTACATGAACTTTTCTAGTATAGTAAACTGCCGTTATCGATGTCTATAGGGCTATTGTTACGCATCTCCTTTACAGCAAAATATAGCAAACTTATTAGAGAAACAGCAACACGATTACAACTTGATGTTCATAAGCTACAGGACTACCCAGCAGGACGTCTACTTTACGCGTGACGCAATCGTTTACACCAGCCGCGACCAAAGCTTATCTATCAGCCACGGCCCAAGTGTTTTGTGTTTGATAGATAGACTTTGATCCCGGCTGGTGTAAGTGCCCCGCTGCTTGCCGCGAGATCAAAAAACCGTACCGCGACCGTTAAACGTATCCGGTGTGAATCAGCCTTGGCACCGTCCGCTGCGCTGCGTTTATCAAAAACCTTTGAACTCCCTTCGCGCAGTGCTGAAAGCGGGATTCACGCCAGACGCGGTTAATGGCTGCGGTGCGGTTTCCGATCTCGCGAAAAGCGGCGGGGCGTTCACAAAACTGGCGTCACGCCGTGACGGCGTGATTTCCTCGCTTGAAGCGCCTGACGGCAGAGTTACATGAGACTTCACTTTACCGTCAGCCGCAGTGTTTGCTGGGTGGCTTGCTTGGTGCAGAACCTTGTGTGTCTAGGGTATGCGGCTTGTTATAATATTTTCTGGTAGTTTTAAGTAGTCTTGTTTGTAGATTGAATATTTTATGATTATTTGCTGGAAATTTAGGAATGGAATTTAATGAAATACTGATGAAAATGGTGCAAACTTGCTAGTTATGATAAATTTCTGGTGGTTTTGTAAAGTTGTGTTTATAGATTGTGTGTTTAATGATCATTTACAACTTTACCAATGGAATTTAATAAGCTGATGGCAATGCTGTAAATTGGCTTGCTATGATAAATGTCTGGTGGTTTTATAAACTTTTGTTTGTAGATTGTTTGTTTAATGACCATTTACAACTTTGACAATGGAATTTAATGAAGTACTAATACAATTGGTGCGTGATTCTCCTAGTATTTATGATTCTCGAAGCAGCCAGTATAAAGATCAAAAGAAAAGAGAAAATGCTTGGCAAAACATTGGCCAGTGCACCGGCCAGTCAGGTAGGATAAATGTACTGATATTGTTTTGTACAGCAACTAATTGAATGTTGTTTCAGTGGAAAGTTGCATGAAACGCTGGAAAAGTTTAAGAGACCGCTTTGCAAAAGAAAAGCGGAAATTTGATAATGCACAAAAGAGTGGTGGTGGTGCTGAAAACTTGCCAGTGTGGGAACATTATGAAGCACTAAAATTTTTGCAGGATCATTTAAGACATAAATTGTAAGTGATTTTGGTAAAAAATCTTAATGTATTGCTTATTTCACAACTATGATTTGTTACAGAACTTTTGGGAACTTTTCACAATATTCATGTCCTGCGATTGACTTCACACAAGATGAAACTGCACCAGAAGATGGTATTTGTACATATATATGTTTCAATCATTCCGACTCAAGATAAAATTGGTTGTACTTTGCAGAAGTGATGGGGCTTGAAGTGGCAAATGAAGAATCTGATTCGGCCACTCATTCCAGTGCATCTGTACCAACAACTTCTAGAAAAGGCAACAAACGAAAGCGTTCTGATCAAACGGATTATCAGGGTGATATGTTTCAGTTGGTATTTCAGGAAAATATTCTAGATATGCTTCGACAAAATAGGGAAAGCATTTCACAGATAATAACAGCATCCAACACTGGACAACAAAATGATCAATTCTCATACTTTGGAAATTTTGTTGCATCAAGCTTAAGAAACATGCCACAAGCTAAAGCATACGAGTCTATTGCTGTTATTTCACAGCATCTGGCAGCACAACATTCAAGTCTGGATGCAAATTAAATTGTGCATACACTTATTTTTTACATTCAAACTTGTTCAACATGTTTATTTCTGTATAATCTTCAATCATTTTCCTTTTCTACTTTTATTTTCCTGCATTTTTAGTAATGTAGGATGTGTTACTTCATTGTATTTTTTTGTTTTCTGTGTATTCACATGCAGTTGACAACAGCATTGAAAAATTCAAGGTTGAAAAAATCTGCAGTTCAGGTTACCATTCACCATTTTATCTTCTCTGTCAACAAACAAAGTTGTACAATGAAATAATAATTATTTTGTACATATTATTTATTTTTAATTTTCAAAAACATGCTCCAAGATAAGAAGGCAATAGAAAAGCAGCATTACCAACATTGCCCTTCGGTACACATATGTTGGTGTTTGGCAGGCATTAATAACTGTAAATGTTCAATTCTCCACTAATAACCCTTCTTCCGAATTCGGAATTGACAAACACTAAACCATCACTGTGTCTTCCTGAATCACCAATTGGTATTAATATACAGCAATACTGGGCATTACATACTGCAAGCAAAACAATGTTATGTTTGCCTTATACATTTAAAATACTCAGAACTGGAAGTTCCAGGTGCTTGAATAAAGATGTGTTTGTAACCTATGGTTCCCCAACCCATTGGAAAGTCCCACATGTCAATAAATTTTTTAGAAATTTTGTTCCACTTTTTGTCAGTAGAATGTGACTTGAGAACCTCTGGCATGAGCACATCCCACAGAGGTTTACATGATGCCCAAATAATTCTATGACTGTAAAGTGCCCAACCCGAAAACTTGAAGAAAGGGTTGACTATGCACATGATAAATGTTCCACATGGCCAAGCTGATATAACTGCAGCCTACCGTGATATAACTGCAGTAACCGTATCATTTGCTGTGTCAAGTTCCAACAGTAGTAGCATAACTAAACTAAAACCATTTATCTGATATACATAAATGTTCTAGGATGGTGGTTCCTAACTTTTTTTGAATCCATAGACCCCTTTGGCCAATATTCGAAGCAAAATTGCCCCAGCAGAAATTTTGTGTGAAGGTAGCATGTTTACGTCAGTAAATTACGAAAAAAACTTAGCTCTTACAATTGACAACTGTTTAGTCTCTAATATTCATCAGAACAAAA
>QXVZ01019120.1:0-15543 GCA_008931825.1 Phallusia fumigata | reverse complement strand
TGAAACTTGGTAACAAACGATCTTTAGTGGGACTGAAAAGGTGTACTTTTAACATTGTTAAAGATAAGGCAAAATCAGCGAAATAAAAATATATTAAAAGCCACCCTTTAGTTAAAAAAATAGCCTACTAACCACCTAAGTAATGTCCAAAACAAAAAATTGTCTTCATATAGTTATGTTTAAAACATCAAAGCAATCAGGTCACCTTCGGATAAACTACATGGTTTTCTGTTTGCTCAACAGTGTTAACTTTTGATAGATTGTGATATTGCAATGGATAGTATTCATTGTTTTTTTATTAGTGCTACTTTGTTGTCAGTGAATTTTGTAAAACAGCAGTATATTGTTGTGCAACAAAATTTTTGTGTTATAGCTTAAAGAGTTGGAGGTTGAGTGGGAGAAGCTGGGAACGGGAAGAAATGCAAAACAAACTAGATTTATGAGATCACAACAAGACCTCCGGGAGAAAATGGAGGCCAAAGCTGCTGAATCTGACCAGGCTGGTGGAGGTAGAACTAATACCAATTACAAATGCTAAATGTGCGATCCGAAAAAAAAATCCAGTGGGAATTTGACAATTGTACTTTTCTTAGATGGTGAACAAGTTGATACAGCTGAAGTTGTGGATCCTTATGATTTGTTGGAACCAAAAGAAATTCTTTCACAATTGCCAAAAGGCTTTTTTGAAAAAATTGTAAGTTCGTGTGTGAGGCAGCTGGACATTGCTATGTTTCGAACCATCAAGCAAAAACTCCTAAGCAACCTAAATTGATTAACACATGCTGAGTAAAACTAAGCTGTGGCGAAAGAAATGTTATAATAAGGTTTTTTCATTTCTGAATTTTTTACTTCTAACGTCCAATTGTTATAATCGCAGGAAGAAAAGAAATGGCAGGAAAGAAAACTTGTCTTGGAACCTTGTGAAGCACTTACTTCATTTCCCAGACTTTCTCCTGGAGATTACGGTGACTTTGTCAAGGCATTGAAAAAGGTATTTTTTCCTAGTGTATCCAAATCTTTTACACATTATAATTTCAATGTTTGTTTTAAACAATAGATAGGGTGAAACTTATTATTGGTCTGTAACACACATACACAACAAGTAACAATTATTGTACATTTTTGTTTTGTAGGTTGTGTCAAAAGATACAAACATAATGCTCGTAACGATTGCTGTTAAATGTTTGGGTGGACTTGCGACTGGCCTGCGAAAGAAGTTTCAACCTTACTCAATCGTGTGCTTGGATGCTATGCTTGAAAAATTCAAAGAAAAAAAGTTGACAGTTGTCACTGCACTGCAAGAAGCTGTAGATGCAATATTTTTATCAGTGAGATATATACCTTATCTTATTTTAAGTAAACTCCAAATAATATTGGTCGAACAGCCAACCGCATTTGTCAAGTATCCTCTCATGTGTTGGGTAGAATTAAGTTGAAATGTAGTGTAAACCTGTGACGANTTATCTTATTTTAAGTAAACTCCAAATAATATTGGTCGAACAGCCAACCGCATTTGTCAAGTATCCTCTCATGTGTTGGGTAGAATTAAGTTGAAATGTAGTGTAAACCTGTGACGAAATGTTTAAAAAAAAGCTAACATTTTAATCCAAAGTTGGGTGCGGGTGTACTTGTTATAAACATATTGGATTTAGGCCTGTTAACATTAAAAACAAATCTTTATTATTTGTAGACGAGTATTCAAGCTGTCTCAGAGACTTGTGTTGAGTTCTTGCAGCACAAAAACCCAGCGATTCGAGCGCAAACAGGTTACTTCATATCAAGATCCTTGTCCAAGACTAAGGCTGCCTTAATGAACAAAGCACTTATGAAGTTATTTATACAACCATTGTTAAAGGTAGGACACAATATCTGCTACCAAGCATTTAAATCCCTTAAACAAATAGAGGTGAATGTCCAAGACTGTATTGGGCACTATGTAAGTGTGTAGTTTTAATCACACTAAATGTAGCAGATAAATGCTATTTTCATTTGAAGTCTTTTTATTGTGATTGCCCAGAATATTGACCATAGCACTCCAGATGTTCGTGACTCTGCATACCAAGCGATAGGGACCATGTCCAAACTTGTTGGTGAAGGCAAACTTCAGCCATTCATCGCAGACCTTGATAAGCTCAAACTTGACAAGGTAATTATTTCCTCCAAACTAAATGTCAGCACAAAATTGACACTTTCTTTTCGCCACCAATGGCCACTTGTTTGTGCAATGCCAAATTATATGTATTGTTTGCTAAAAATGTTTAACTATTTAGAAAAAGTTGTTCATGTGTTTGTTTGTCAAGCTGATTGTACCCCCAGCAGTTCCCCTGAAAATAGGTCAAATTAATGAACATGGTTCAAACTGTGTAACATTTTAACAGACTTTATATTGGTCAATGTGGTGGGTCATCCTTTTTGTGCAGTTTAGCAGAAATAGTACAGAATATTAAAGGTGCAGAAAATTCTTTTGAAACATGTGCTATCATGTTACCCAAACAATCTTCAGCATGTATATAGCAAAAAAACAACAGTATTATTATGTGTGTGGGAACCCATCCATTTCTGCCTGCAGATATAATCATGCAACAAAAAGCTACTGTAACTAGGAGAACATGTGTAAAACATAGCTAATGGGTTGTAGTGTATGTGGAATGGTGTCATGGTGTTAACCACTTCTTGTTTGTAACTTTAGATAAATGAATCTGCTGGCAAGGCAAATGTAGGATCAACAAAACAATCTGAAACCAGTGCAGCTGTGAAACGAGAACCAGCTCCTGAAAAGGTGACCAAAAGTAAACAGACAACTTCAAAAAGTGCGAAAACAGCTCCAGCGAAAGTAAGTCTCATTAAAACATACATGTTCACTGGTTTTCATGTAGTATAAACTGTTTTTGACTTTTACAGACTGCCGCATCATCTGCCAAACCAAAAACAGTAAAAGGTGGGAAGAAGGCAACAACATCAAAGTAAGATGTGACAAAACCGAAAGTTGCTGTTTAATTCAAAAACAAATAATGTACAACCAATGAGTTTACATTGTGTCTAGCTTGGCAGGCCTTACATTCAAAACCTTGTGCTATGACAATACTATTTAAAGTGTTAAATTTTGTCCCTTGTACTAAAATGTTGTCTGGTCTTACAGATCACAAAGTGTAGAAGTTATATCTGAGACTGAATTGGGTGATGACGCAGTAGAAGAATTGGTTTTAACCCATATTTCTGCTGAAGAAAAAGTTCAAATCACAAACATGAACTGGAAAGAAAGGCTTGCTGGTTTACAATCAACATTTCAGGTTTGTTAATTACAATAACTGTGGTGTTCCTTTTTGAAGGGGGCACATATTATTTCACTCTGTTTTTCTTTTTGTTTTTTTCCTGCTACAGCTTTCCACATGCTATTTTGGCAGGACATTTTTGTCCGACTTGGATGAAACTTTTACAGCATGTAGATATGGTTATGGAATTTAGCTTTGAAGCCACATGCCATTCATCTCTCTATCTGACCTCTGTGAGCTAAAAAAAGCAACATTGTCATTGACACACTTTGCATTGATTACAACAAACCAATATTTTGTAAAAGTAGTGCTCTATAGCAGTTGACTTTCAAACATAATTTATATTACCTCTAATTAGTGATCAAATTGGGTTTGTGGCTCTGTGGAGTGTTTTTTTGCTGAAAAATGGATGCCCAAATGGATCTCTAATGCTGATGGTTGCAGACCCCTGCCTTGCATCAGTGGTTGCCCTGCCAAAGCATTTTTTCAACATTTTAAACGATTACATGCAAAAAATTGTTCACTCATTGCTGAAATTTTTCTAAGACACAGTGACCCATATGTAGTTATGAAGCTAGTATTTTATTTGTAGGGGACCTTTTTGGTGAACCTATTTTGAAATTCTTAAAAGCTTAGATTACTGTGCGATCAAATCTAAAATTATGTGGTGAATATGCATATTTTTTGTACTGCCTGATAGTTGAAATGGCAATGTGGTGGAAGCCACCCTTTTACTTTGTAAAAAAAGTTTATGTTTATTTTTCTCCAAAAAATGGCTACAGATAAAGATAGTTTTTGATTCATTGCGGGAAAAGCTTATAAGTTAATGGTTTGTGTTATCCAGTGTTTCATACCGGAACGAAAAGAAATAACGTTATTCGGTCTGGGCAATTTATTTATTTCAGTATTTCGTTCCGGTACCGATATTTTTATTTCGTTCCGGTCTGACCGAAACAAAATTATAACGGTATTATTTCGGTATTTCGGTCTGTGTTTCTTGTCAAATCTAATTACCTGTAGTGTAAACAAGCTCTTAACCGAACAAAGTAAGCAAGTTGCAACAGGAAAAGGTTGTTGTTTGGTGGTTATTACGTCACATAACATTTAACATCAATGATCAAACAGATGACTCCAGACAAACATTATTGGAGCATATAATGTTAGGTATCAAACAACATTCCAAGCAACTCTTCCGGGTTATATGTCAAGACCGAAATACCGGAATAAAAAATAGCGGTATTTCGTTCCGTTTCGGTATTTTGATTTTTTTTATTTCGTTATTTCGTTCCGGTAATTGGCCCAAAATTTATTTATTTCGTTCCGATATTTCGTTCCGTTCCGGAATGAAACACTGGTGTTATCATATTACTAGTTAAATAAAAGAAATAGAAGCATCAAAATCATCATTCCTGTGTCAATGTTTGTAAAATACCTGGCAATAAAAATAACTTTTTTAAAAGCTGTTTTGCTACTACTTTATTCTTTTTATTCTCTCAAGTACGGTACAAAGCAGACATTTTTTGTATTTGACAAACAAATAATATTGTTTTTTTGCTAAACAGAAATTGAAAATGCTGGAAAAAAGTTCAATCCCATGCCAAGCATTTGTTAGATTTCTGTCATTAAAGCCAGGATGGAAAGACAATAACTTTAATTGCCTAAATGAAAAATTTCAAATTCTTGAGTTTCTCGCCCTCAATGGAAAATTTACAAGGTAAGTAAGTTAAAAAAACAACAACAATAATTTCAGTCTATCCTGAGAATTATGAATTTGTGTTCAGTTTTCAGAGAAACAATTAGGATTATAGTTGATTTTAATGTAAGTTTGAAGTAGTCACTACAAGCAGGGTCATTTACCAGTTTGGCATCCCTCTTCATTAAATATTTATGTGCACTAATTATTTTTACAGAACCTCAGCTAATGTTTGTCTGTCTCCTACTGTTGATAAAATCGGAGATGTGAAATGCGGAGTAGCAGCAAAAACTGCACTGTCGGCAATTTCTGAAGCAACTGGATTCTCTTGGGTTGTTGATCAGGTTATTTACCATTTGTGAAAATTATAATGCAATAAAGTACACAATGTTGTTTGATTGTGTTTTATTAGAGCAAGTGGAAACCTACTAAACTTAAAACCAATTTTGTGTACTAAGGTTATTGAAAGTGCTATGGGCCAAAAAAATCCAAAAATTCAGAGTGAATCCTTGCAATGGCTTGCATCGAATATCAAGGAATTTGGTCTTTCAGGAGTGAACGTCAAATTTGTCATCGATAAACTTAAAGTTGCACTTGCTGCTACTAACCCTGTAAGTCATACGTTCAAATTAAGTTTTTTCAATTTTAAAAGATTTTTTTTATTTTTGTACATTGTATGAGCCAACATCCGAATTGGTTTGAATGAGTTATTGGAGACTTTTCCAGCTGATCTCTATCACGTCAAACATCCTCCACATTTCTGTTTGTAAAGCGAAAAAACTGTAACTGACAGTTACATGAACTGGCAAAAAGCAATTTTAAACAGTGGTGTCTTTGAAAAAATATTTTCAATTAAGTCAAAAATGTGCTTGTGCCATGCGTTTTAATGGCAGGTTTAAACCAAATAACCAGATTTTTTTGTTTGTGTTGTATTTGTATTTGAGGCTGAATTTGGTATTGTTTTGTAATAGACAGTAAGGACAGCTGCATTGTCAGTTATTGGAACATTGGCAATGTACATCGGAGATAAAGTAAGAATGTTTTTTGAAAGTGAAAAGCCTGCTCTGCTTCAACAAATTGACTCCGAAATAGAAAAGGTACAACTTGTGTCTGACAAATGCTAATTATAAGCCAAAACCAAAATCTTTTTTTTTTCAAACTAGCAGATTTTCCTAAGCACATTTATATGCTTTTTTTTCTTTACTGTAACATCTTCAAAAAAACATTTTGATAAATAAGGTGAAAGGCATGAGTCCACCTGCTCCAACACGGGGAATGAAAACATCCTCATCAGCTGCTTCGGTTGGGGCAGATGCTTCAGATGATGAAGTGGAGGAAGCTTTTAATATTGATAGTATGGTCACACGCGTAGATATCAGGTTGTTATAGACTTTGCAAAAAACAAATCTGGCTTACCTTTCTGGCAAATTCCTCTTAATGCTGCTGATAATAAATCATAACACCGTTTATATTTGTAATAAGTTTTTTTTGCTTGGATATTTTTTCCCTGTTAAGTGATATATTTTTCTAGTTTCACAATAATACAAGGTGACACTAACTCTTAAATGTTTGCAGCTCAAAGATTACTGATTCTCTTGTTACAAAAATGTCCGATAAAAATTGGAAAGAGAGAAAGGAGGCTCTTGAGACTGTCATCAGCATCTTGGATGAAGCCAAATTTGTGGAACCAAACATTGGTGATTTGTCAGTGGCATTGAAAGCAAGACTTGGTGATTCCAACAAAATTCTGGTCAGTTTGTAGATGATGCAATTGTTGAAACAACAGTGCTTTCCATGTTTAGCTAGTTTACATCAGTGTGTTCATTTACATTTTTTATTCAGCTTACAACTACTGTGAATATCTTAACCCAACTGGCGAAAGCTCTTGGTCCACATTGCTCAAAACACCTTCCAATAATTCTTTCCAACCTGATAACTGTGCTAGCGGACAGCAAGGTATGGTTTGTCACATGATTTTATTGGCATTGGAAATTGAGCAGTGGTTGCAGATGTATTTCAACTTGTCTGTGTGTTTAGCCCCAAGTCCGACAGGCTGGATTAAAGTGTATGGATGAATGGTTAGAAAACACCAAGATATCAATGTGGCTTGAAGGTGACAATATTTCATCAGCGCTCGCCGTGGCCAAACACACATTGTTGAGAATTGAGGTCTGGTTAAAAAAACTGTTCAAAATGGGTTAAATAAAGTTTTTACAAATCACACAATGGCTTAACTAGGTTAGAATTTGCTCATATCAATCTAAAAGCGACCAAGTAGAAACATATCCAGAAACTGTTGTTGAAAATATACTGTTTAAACAGCCAAGACACTGGTGTATTTACAGCATATTCTTACTTCATGCAGCTATTCAACTGGCTAGCAGACAAACTGGGTGCAACAAAAAAACTTCCAACAAATGCTAAAGAGGGCTTGGAAGGTTGTATTTCCGTTCTCTACTCGTGTTGTGAGGATAGAAGTGGAGAGGTTCGTGCCAAAGCGCAGGCATTTCTTCCAGTCATGATGAGACACTTGTCATATGACAAAATGTTGCATGGTACATCAAAACTTGGGGTAAGTTTAACTAACTGCAGTGAATTGTATAATCTTGTATCTATCATGTTTGCTGTCATGTAAATCAATCAAAGCCTTGACATATGTAGTGAATACTGATACTGCAAAGTTTTTTACCATTTGCTTTATTACGTGTTGTTAAGGTTAAGAAGTTTTTGGATATTAACTAGATAATTCACTTAATTTTGAAAATCTTTTTTATTAAAAAAACATTTATTTTATTAAAAAGGCTAATCATGCATGATTTTGTACCTGGCCTCATACCAAAGGTCGGTTGACTTGTTTCTAAACAATTGATCATGATTTCAGGCCTCCTCAAAATCAACAATTGCTGCTTTGCTTGAAAAAGCAAGGGAGCAAATGCCTCCTCCCCCCGCAAAAACAAATAAAAAAGATCCAGTAAGCACAACTAAACAGGCAGTTGTGGAAATACCTGATAAGGTAGAAAGTAAGACTTCGAATACTGCCACAAGCAAAAATCAAACTGCAAAAGACAAGAAATCTGCCAATGTAAGAGTTATATTGTGACAGCTTTTCGACTTGTATAAAAAATCACGTGGTATAAACATTTTACTTAAATCTGTCCCAGCAAAGATCCTTTTCTAATTAACTCTTTCTTTTCTAAAAGTTTATCAAAAATTACATTCAAATTTTATAGAAGCGACAGCCATCAGCATCAAAGAAACAAGCCCCTGAAGAAGATACCTCGCCACTTTTTACGCCAAATCAAAATGGCAAAGACCAAAGAATGAAAGATGAAGTTAAAATGAAGGTATGTAACTGCACATTTAGGAGCTGAACGTGGGAATGACAGCAATGCAGATGGTATTGTTAAGTATGCTACGAAAAAATGATTTTTTAAAAATTCAGATTTGTTTGCATCAAAATATGGTGGTTTGGGATATGTAGCATATGGGCACATATCACCATGGTATGCCTTGTATACCTGCACATTAAACATCACCATGTATACACATTAACTTCTAGAGCTAGGGTATGTGCCCCCAAGGTATATTGCCAAACTAACTGCCAGTTCATGTCTTATTTTATAGCATATTACAGCAGGCATACAAAGCATTCCTAGGCAGAAAAAAACCTCACTATTATTGCACTGAAACATTTAAAAAATGATAAATTTGGTTATAACTTGCAACAAGCATTTTGTGAATGTCAATACATTTTTATACTTCCCTTCTTGCAAAAAAATTTGCAGTGCTTCAAAAGAATGTTTGAAAGCAGATGGTCATGCCAAAGAAAGATTATATTACTGAAAGTTTGTGGTTTTGCCACATTTGTTGTTTATACACAGTGGTTCTTAACCTTTTTCCTTATCAGTATCAGTTGAACCACTTCTCCTATTTCCTTCTGTCCCTTCTATTTCCGTAAATTTATTGGTGTTCTCATGTTTAAATACCAAAAAATTTTTGATTGGATGTTATTAATGTAATGTAGTATCTATATAATTGCCCTTAATTATTCAGTGTCCTCTTTCCCCTCAGAAACAGATCTTGTACAAATGGGGGGACAGGTACCCATGGTAAAGAACCCCTGTTCTAGTGGGATCATATATGTCAGATGTATACACACAACACAAACAGGTATTCTACTTTTACATACTTTTACAGTCGAATTTCTCTTTTTTAGACTATTAAATGGAACTTCACTGTTCCACGTGAAGAACTTGTGACACAACTCCAACAACAACTTGTACCTTGTGTTAGTCCCACTGTTATGTCAGAGATGTTCCATGCTGATTTCCAACACCATCTCAAAGCTATCTCCATGTTATCACAGGTTTACTTAAAGGCTTCTAGTTTTTGCAAAACCAAACTTTTTTTGACAATCGATTTACAACCAAATAAAATATAATTATTGACTGGCTGACTAAATGGCTGCAATATATGCAATAATTTTTTCATTAACAGGCAATCTCTTCTGATTGGGACTCCACTGTGAGTTGTATGGACATTTTGCTGAGGTGGTTTACCCTCCGGTTTTATGACAAAAACACAACAGTCCACATTAAATGTTTGGAGTATTTAAAATTACTGTTTGATAAACTGATTGAAAACTCCTACAAAGCAAGTGATTATGAAATGGCTTCTTTTTTACCTCATCTTATGATTAAGGTAAGAATAATTAAAATTCTCTTAGGGTTAAATATGTTTAAGCACTTTAATTTTATGCAGGAAAACCTTAAAAAATGCAAAGATAAAATGTAAAATATTGTAGCACACTTTAGTACCTTGCCGTTGAAGTGCCCCAAATTTAAAAAAATAACAAAAATAGTTTTATAATTTTTTTAGTTTGGTAACTATTTTTGATCAAATAAAATAGATTGGGGAAAACAAAGACAACATTAGGAAAGCAGTCCATGGAATATTGAAACAAGTGTCAAATGTTTACCCAGCAAGTAAACTCTTCAACTACATTATGGATGGAATTAAATCAAAGAATTCAAGACAAAGATCAGGTAAACTTTGTAAAAATCAGGTGTTCGCAACCTAAAAATGACTGTGGTAATATGTTATAACAGTCTGTACCTCACATGGGCAAAATAATTTTTTGTCAAAATCTTCCCTGAACTAAAAACCTTTAATAACAATATGGTGAAGATGCAATTCATTTAAACATATTTTTTGTCTGAAGTTTCTGTAGTCTAGATTTTAAAGTTAGTATGCTAACAAAAGCTTTTTCATTATATTTAGAATGTTTGGACCAAATTGCTTTGTTGATTGAAACATATGGAGTTAGTGTTTGCCAGCCATCAGCTGCAAAAGCACTGAAGGAAATTGCAACAAACATCAGTGATAGAGACAAGGGTGTCCGCTCATCTGCACTTAATGCAATTGTTGCTGCATACAATGTTTCCGGTGAAATTGTTTTTAAGCAAGTTGGAAGAGTAAGCGGATTTTATAAGTTGCACTAAGCATGAACCAAAACATATTTTGATGTGCAATGCGTAGTTACAAAAACTCGTTTGTGTAGAGTTTACCACACAAGTAGCATTTCAGTTCAGTATAAACTTTGTTTACTGAGCTAGTAGGACATGTTCTGTTATGCATTTATCAAAAAAAATCCTCTTTTTTCCTTTGAACCACTGATTGGTCACTAGCTTTTAACTAAAACCATAATCCTAATGTGGCACCACTTTTTAAGTTCTTGTTATCATTGGTCTTTTATTGAATATTTGTTAGCGCAGAGCGACAAGTGTGGCAAATTACTTGCTAACTTACCTAACTTAGCACCTATGATCGTACAATAAGATTTGACACAAGTACTTTTTGTTTCCCCAAGCCCTTCTAATGACTGTGTTGAGCCTAAAAATTTTGCATCCTTCAGTTGAATGAGAAAGACATGAGTATGTTGGAGGAACGAGTAAAACGATCTGGAAAGTTTACTGAAAATCCACCTCAGCAGACTGTAAAAGCACCAGCATCAGCGACAAGTGTAGTGAAGAAAGATAAAGAAGCCAAACCACAACTTCCAGCATCTAAGCAACAAGTTGCTCAGCCTGCATCAAGGTATTGTACAAACTAACTATTGTTTCATTTGAAATTTGTAACACCAAAAAAATGACCAAAAAGTTATTAAATGTGCACTTAAAATCTGAAAATAAAAACAATAACCTTTGTGCACTATACTTATACTTTATAGCAGTTGGTAAAAATAGAAAAAACTAGGAGTGACGAGACAATGTAAAAGCATTATTGGTTCTGTTGCTTGCTTTTTAGATAGGGTTTTACAAGTTAATTTTTATGATATTCAACAAAGATACTGTCATATTTTGCCAGGTTAAGGGTTGTTTCCCCTTTACCAATTTTTTTTAATTATTCGAATGCTTTTTTCAGCAACTCCCTAAATTCCTTACCTGACCATGTATCGTCTGCCGTTGACATGACAGATCCTCTTCAAATTCCTGAAATAGCTTCACTTCTATCACAAGTACAAGAAGTAAACATTGACCAGTTCCTGGTTCCTATTGAGATTCCTGATTGCATCAAGGAATTCAGGTAAACATTATCAAATATGATTGTTTGACTTTATTTTGGGTATGATTTAAAACAGCAACCTTTAAAAAAAATTTTTCAATGAATGACTGAATATTCAGAATTTTAACAAGCAATAGATTTGTGACGCACAGTTTTTTTATTTGGTATGCCAGATACATGGTTTTCGTGTGTTGACTAATAAACTTGACTTTTGCCAAGGTTATCATCTAATTGGTGTTATAAAACTTAATCATCAAAATTACCTAAGTTTTTTGTTTATTTTCAGGGCAAAACAGGCCTTGGAAGATTCTAAAAAAACTCTTGATGTGGTTATTTCACAATTATCAAGTCCACAAATAGATGCAAGCACTACAGCTGCTCATCAGGTACTATTTCCTATTAATTAAGCATGAGGTAATTATCATATATCTGTCTCCTTTCCTAAAGGATTTTAACTTTGTTTTCTTTTCTCTTTTCAGGTTTGTTATTTGTTATGCTTGGCCCTGTAGCTCTAGCAATTACCCTACTAGCCCTGTAGATAATTTAAAACAAATTAAATTTTGACTGTTTGTAGAATATGCCATTGCTTGGTTTCACCCTCTATTTTGTGATCTGCATTTATATTCATGGTACCCTACAATCATTGGCATCGATTTTTAACCAGTTTTTGTTCATGTGGGGTGGCGAAATGAAAAAATTTGCGTCGCTCGCCATGCATGTGTTTTGTGTAAACAAGTCTTTAGAAAATCCTCGTGTCGATGCAAGCAACAATCCAGAAAATTTCTGGGGTGGCAGCATAGAATTTTTATAATGGCTGTCACCCTAGAAATTTCCAGTGAGGTGGCTGCCACCACTGCCACCCCGGGAATCGACGCCTATGCCTACAATTACCCCACAACTTTGCATGTGTTAGGTCCCATGCATTTCTGCCTGCAGAAACATTTTTCAATTGTGTATTAGTGCCTATGAAATAGCAATATAGTAAAAGCCACCCTTTCAGGTTGATGGTTATATACTTTTGCTTTCAGCTTTGAAGGTTACATACTTTTTGCTTTTCAGCTTTATGCTGTGATCAGCCGCAAGGATAAATGGTCTGTGCTTGAAGGAAAAATGGATGAACTGCTTACTGCAACATGTACACAACTGAGGATGATCACAGACAGGTAAACTATTGATCAGTTCAGCTCCCATATTAAATACCACTAAGAAGTCAATGTTTTGTTCCATTTAACAGCAATCCTCTGAGTTTGGTAAAATATGAATGTTTGCAAAGAAGCAGTTTTGGTAAATTGTGAATTTTTTGTATGAATAAATAAACAAAAGTCTTTCATGTGGTAATAATTCTTTAGTTTTTCATAGAAAATCACTTTTATTAATAAAAAGATAGTTTACCAACCATGGGAAATGGGAACAATTTGCGAGATAAAAAATTTACATGTTAGTGTGTTTGAGTTTGACACCCCACCCTAACCTTCTGTTTGAGTTCAGCTGTTTCCTATGTAACCGTGTGATTTTTTGCTTTTTTTAATGCTGTGCCCTGTTTCACTCACATCGCTTTACGGTCTTTATTTCTCAATCAGATATTTACCAATGATACTGAAAGCACAGGAACAGAGGGAAGTTGCTGAAATATCAAATGAAAGCTTTTTTTCCCTTTCAAAATCCCATTTCTCTGTCCTAATGTGTGTAAGTAAAACTACTGAAATTTTGTAGCAAGATTGCAACATTGGAAATCACAAAAATAGCAAAACAGACAAATGAAGACTTATTTTTTTGCATCTCAGGTATTTTCAACTCCGGTTCTTGCTTCCCAAGCATCAGTCTATGTGATGTTTGATTTGCTGAGGACAATTGTTCAGCTTCTTATCAATGAACAACTCAACAGTTTAACAGAGAAAGATGTCGGAAAACTCACCCAAACCATGAATATGCTTGTGCATCGAATGCTGGAAAACTGTGATCCTACTGCAATTTCTTGGTAGGAAAGCTTTTCTTTTAGGTGTAGGGCATAGGTCAGCAACCCAGGTTACCAGCAACATCTAATTCTTTTATTCCTCTGGTCTGGCTGCTTGTCAAATGCTTTGTTACACCATACCCAAGCAGCTGAGATCTTGAAGGACATATATTTCCCCCTTTCCTGAAGGGGACACGTGCTGTTTTCACTCTTTGTTCTTTTTATTCCCTGTAGGTTTTTGTCCATGTACTTTTGGCGTGACTTGTTTGATCAATTGAAGTGAAACTTTTACAGGTGATAGATATGGTCAAGGTGCCATTTGTGTCATTTAAGCCCCAAGCCCCAGACAACTAAAACATCTTTTGATTTTTTTCCCCATGGCCCCACACTGCCAGCCCCCTAAAATGGGTCAAATTATTAAACCTCATCACTCATCAGAATTGGATGAAACTTAAACAGTTGTAACATTTAGACATTTAGTACATAATTTGCTGTTGTTCACCCTATAGCCCCAGAAAACTTATTACAATACCTAGTAAAATTTATACATGTATCTTAACAAATACATTTTATACAATGTTGCATGTGTGGGGACCTATGCATTTCTGCCTGCAGAAACAATGTTACAAAAGGTGCAGTTTAATATGGGATCCAATGTAAAATAATTTAGTGAATATAAATCATTTTTTAAAAGAGTGATAGTGTATGTGGAATGGCAAAATGTTGAACGCCACCCTGGTCAAGGCTGTGGTGCTAAAAAAACACATCATTTTTATGTTTCAACACTTAATTTACATTTATACATATATGGCCATGTGTATCAGTTTACAGTAACAATCATGTGATAAAATCCCAACTAGAGGAACACTGTTTTGGATACAGTTTTGTTTAATATTTCATTTTACCTTTTCCTATTTCAAGAAAAAAAGGCTCTGTTTTTTGCAGTGCGATTATTCGTGTACTTCATGATAGCATGGAAGCTGCTTCAAAATCTTATGCTGATGTAGTAGTCAAGGTATAAAAACTTTTCTATTAGTTTTTTGCTACCACTTGCTGTTATTATTAAATTGTTTCTTCTGGCTGTGATGCTGGTGTTGGTAATTATTAGGTAAATGGTAGCAATTCTACAAGCAATATGTGTTTAGTGTTTGTGGAAGTTTGGTCGCTCAGTTGAAAGCCTGGTATCTGACAAAGCGCCGAGCAGTACTGGTGACAGTTTTCAGCAACAACCACTAAACGTAAGACTCTTTTTGTGTTGTGACTTCTCTTGCAACCCAATTTGTCAACAGGGAGAGAATTTTTATGTTAACATTAGGGTATTTTTTATTTCTTCTCGAATGACAAACCTTAGCCCTAAAGACTTCCTGCTGTCAAACTACTTGCAGCTTAAAATTATATCTGACATAGTCACAAAATGCACCAACAAACATACGTTTTTAAGTTTTACGCAATTTAGGTCAATATATGTTGATGTGAAATGTTTCACCATGCTATTTTTAGTTGCCACAGGCAGTTTCTTTATAATGCCTGATTTTTGTTCCAAATGACAAGTCAAAGATTTTCTGTGATATAAAAGTTATGCAATTTTTACAAACACATTACCACACAGAGTGGACACAGTTTTTCAAAGAAAAACTTTGCAAATAAACATGTAACACGAAACTTTGTTCTTCTCAGATTGCAGCATTGTTAGCAGAGATGGATAGATTTTGGCGTGTTTTTCCCAAGACCCATCCAGTTTATACAAGGATTGAAAATGACTTCCCGCTAAGATCTGTTAAAACTGTTGTTGTCATATTTTGTAAACAAATGGGACCAAAGGTAAGAGGATGGAAAATATTAAACATGGGTAATATTTTGGTCACAATTTTATGCCGTCATTTTTTTAGCTTGCTGACCATCTTTACATGATTTCCAACCCGGAGTCATCGGATGTGGTTTCTACTGTGCAAAAATACTCTAAAATGTCAATTAATGATATGAAGCAACGAATCGCTGTGTCTTCTGAGAGAAAGGTTAGGTTCATTTGTTTACTTTATCAGAAGTTACTGAAGTTTTTA
>QXVZ01019119.1:0-24560 GCA_008931825.1 Phallusia fumigata | reverse complement strand
CGAAAGTTGGGCAAAGTACTGGTGGATTGACGTTTCATGTTCAACTTCTTCCAGATACGTTTGTCAGAGAGACCTTCCAAGTAGGTGTAACTATCTTATGAAGTAAACAACGTGAAGTAAAATGTAAAATATGCGTAACAGTTTTTCTTAGCTTTAAGCAACAAAACGTTGGATTGTACAAACGGCCGTTACAGCAACGCTTAGCTCTTAGGAGTCCCTGTTTAGATTACAAAAACATTTGAACCGCATTTTTAACTCTAACGATTTTCAGCAACCACTACTTCTACTACCACAACTTCTCCTACAACCACCGTTCGAAAAACTACAGCTTCCCAAACCACTGAGTCACCCACAACGACTGTGGCGTTTCATGACTCCACAATAAATATCCGAACACCAGGTAGTGTGTTATGTAATGTTTTGTGTTAAAGAAACAAGCTATGATTTTTGCATTACTGGTTATTTTACAATTTAGCAGAAACCAACAATACTGTAGAAGAATCTACACGTCGAGGTATTTACATCACAACAAAATCTAATTTAGGTGAGTGCGGCAACATCCAAATCCGATATTATGCGTGTTGTGGATTTTTACGCAAATATAAAATTTTTGATTATTATCCGACCTTCCGCGGCAACAAGCGTTTAATTATGTTACGCTCTTACGACTAGTGGTTTTAGTTTAAAACTATTAATAATCACGTGATACTCGATAATTTCCGGCAGCTTCGTTTTGTTAAGCGAATAATGCTGTAGGGAAAGTCATCTTAGCAACATAAAGAAATCAATAAATAAAGCAATTTAAAAATATACTACCTGATTCGCACATTTTTTCGACCTCTCAGTCTGTCTAGTGTACCATACTTATCGATATGATCGTTTCTGGCAAAATGTGTTAAATTACAAACTTTCGCGCGAAAGTGAGAAAACCAAACATTGAGCGTTTTATCCGCAGATCAAGGAAGTGACTCAACTCTAGTAGCTGTGATTGGCTCCATTGCTGGATTCGTCACTGGTGTAATTGCACTTGCTTTATTTCTCTACTTTCGCAAACAGTTAAGGTAATACTTGCCACCAACAAAATGCAATAATTTGGGTTATTTTGCCGTTGTTTTACAGCTCAAAGAATAAAACGAATGACAAGGTTTCTGAATATGCAGAAATCGGTAAGATTGCATAATTAACGCACAAACAACACTGTTTTCATTTTTCCCAACTAATGGAAGATTTTTTGGCAGATGAAACCAAGATTACTCGCCAAACAGGTTCCAATCCCAAAGAGGCAGCGACATACGTCAATGTTGCCAATCAGGAAAACAACGCAGTTAAGTCAGGAACTCATTCGAAAGCAGGGGACCAAAATTCAGGAGATGACAACAATTATGAAATTCCTATCACCCACAAATCATCTGTGTATGTGAATGAAAAATTTAAAAATTAATACAAGAACCACCAACTACACGAAAAAGGCAGTAAGAAAATAAATATTTCTTACAGCGTTAAAAATTTTTTTGTTGTTTTTTCACTGACAAAATGGTCATATGGCAGAAGTTAGTTGGTTTTTCAAAAGATGTGGGTGCATAATAAATACGGTGGACGAAAGAGATGTACATACCACGTTTGTGCATACCAGCTTTTCTGATGCATTTCAACATAAAATTTAGTTTGCGACTATATTTTATGTGTGTGTTATCTTCACAGTTTGGCGGATGTACAGTTTGTGGATACCAAGTTGCCGCAATATATTTCTGAAATTTTTATTTAAATAAACGGATGAATTAACAAATAAAACAATCACAAAACTTGCATTGCAAACATCTGCCACATATTCAGGTATTTTTGTTAGTATTTTGGTAGCCACTGACGCTTTTGCCGATTTATTTACTTCAAGTTCTAGCACCTCGATATCCTAACAACACCACACATAACCGGAAATTTAAAAATAAAATTACGAAATTGTATCACAACTTTGAAGTATAGGTTTAAAAGAATAAGTTGTCAGGAATTAAAGAATTAACTTGAAACGTCCCCTTAAGGTATTTTCCGTATCTACACAGGAAAACAAAACTGACTGGAGGCATTAGACTACTGTAATAATTTGTGTCGCACATTAGACGTCATTGATAAATAATCTCGCTACATAGGCCATGCATCAGAATAACAGGAAGTTTCCTCCATCAATGTAACACCTACACACAGTGATCGTGCATCAAAGTGCATAATGTTAAGCATGGCTTGTATTTTGTTGGAAAATAAAACAACAACCGTAGACATGTAATATATATACCACGGATCTTTTGAACGCAGCGTGCCAGTTTACAATTATGCGAAAATGATATTGACTTCGTGGGCCAAGTTGATGACGTCACATCTTAATGTTTTTGCGTTTAGTATGCTAATCGTTACCATAAGCTGCAGTTGTATTGCACTTAACAATAAAAAAGCTGAACTTGGTTTAAAAAATGTATTGAAATGTGAATATCACTTTGCGTGGCATGAATCACCTCGAGTGCCAACTGTTGAATGAATATTCAGGGATTTCCGACCAATTAGTTACAGACACATCTGATCTACAATGAATATAGCAAGGTTAAAAGTTCCAGTTAACAAGTCAAGCGATAAAAATGGACGGGGAACTACCTGTTGAACTTTGTAAGTAGTTTTCATCAAGCTTCTTTAAGCTTGCCACTGTTGCACAACCAACAACAATCACTCCGACCAAAAGGACAACGCATGCGTAGGCTACTGGATTGTGTTAAGTGTGATGTACATGCTCCTTGTGCAATCCTGTAGTATCATGTATTTTCTTTGGTGACGTTTGATAAGTGGGTGAACTGAGAAAGTGTCAGTTAGTGATGTTAAGGCTTAAAGCAGAACACAATAGAAGAAAGTCAGTGGTTGCTATCAATGTTTTTTGCTTCAGTATTGTGGGTAAAATAACGTATAGTTAAAGCGCCTGTATTTAGCCTATCTCGCTGTTTGGGATATAATCATACTGATAAAGTGTCATTACATGTAATTACACTTTTGCAATCATTATTTCCTAGTACCAGTTGTAGAGCAGATACAATGGTGAAAATAGCTTCGCTTGGTTTAATGTTGCTTGCACAACAAGTCTGCGGTCAAACCTGGTATCAGTTTGAAGGACATGGATATTACGTTGAATTCTCGTCTGTCAATTCATACACTGAAGCTGAAGCTGGATGTGCTGCAAGACAAGCTACAGTAGCAAATGTTAAAACAAACGAACTTCACTGGTTTTTAGTTGGAAAATTTGGACTTTTGACAGGTGACGTTTGGTTGAGAACGAAACAATTTAAAAATAACTTTTTTTTAATTGCTAATGTATATTTAATTGTATGTGTCGCTTTTATACACGTAACATTCGCAATTTCTAAATTACTATTCCGTCATATTTAATTGCAACATAATTGACAAAAACATACTTTGCTTTAGAAGGCGATAAAGCGGTTCTATTACTCATTAAGTAAAACACAAAGCAAGCAAATATTGTAGGCGAAAAAAACAATATTAAATTCAATATTTTATCGAAATTTAGCATTTAATTATATTCACATTATTTAATACCTTCTCATTGAAACATCTTAACAAACACACGCAGGAGTACCTTACTCGTTTTATAACGGTGCAACAAGAAATCCAACTACACACGAGTTTNCAGGAGATGACAACAATTATGAAATTCCTATCACCCACAAATCATCTGTGTATGTGAATGAAAAATTTAAAAATTAATACAAGAACCACCAACTACACGAAAAAGGCAGTAAGAAAATAAATATTTCTTACAGCGTTAAAAATTTTTTTGTTGTTTTTTCACTGACAAAATGGTCATATGGCAGAAGTTAGTTGGTTTTTCAAAAGATGTGGGTGCATAATAAATACGGTGGACGAAAGAGATGTACATACCACGTTTGTGCATACCAGCTTTTCTGATGCATTTCAACATAAAATTTAGTTTGCGACTATATTTTATGTGTGTGTTATCTTCACAGTTTGGCGGATGTACAGTTTGTGGATACCAAGTTGCCGCAATATATTTCTGAAATTTTTATTTAAATAAACGGATGAATTAACAAATAAAACAATCACAAAACTTGCATTGCAAACATCTGCCACATATTCAGGTATTTTTGTTAGTATTTTGGTAGCCACTGACGCTTTTGCCGATTTATTTACTTCAAGTTCTAGCACCTCGATATCCTAACAACACCACACATAACCGGAAATTTAAAAATAAAATTACGAAATTGTATCACAACTTTGAAGTATAGGTTTAAAAGAATAAGTTGTCAGGAATTAAAGAATTAACTTGAAACGTCCCCTTAAGGTATTTTCCGTATCTACACAGGAAAACAAAACTGACTGGAGGCATTAGACTACTGTAATAATTTGTGTCGCACATTAGACGTCATTGATAAATAATCTCGCTACATAGGCCATGCATCAGAATAACAGGAAGTTTCCTCCATCAATGTAACACCTACACACAGTGATCGTGCATCAAAGTGCATAATGTTAAGCATGGCTTGTATTTTGTTGGAAAATAAAACAACAACCGTAGACATGTAATATATATACCACGGATCTTTTGAACGCAGCGTGCCAGTTTACAATTATGCGAAAATGATATTGACTTCGTGGGCCAAGTTGATGACGTCACATCTTAATGTTTTTGCGTTTAGTATGCTAATCGTTACCATAAGCTGCAGTTGTATTGCACTTAACAATAAAAAAGCTGAACTTGGTTTAAAAAATGTATTGAAATGTGAATATCACTTTGCGTGGCATGAATCACCTCGAGTGCCAACTGTTGAATGAATATTCAGGGATTTCCGACCAATTAGTTACAGACACATCTGATCTACAATGAATATAGCAAGGTTAAAAGTTCCAGTTAACAAGTCAAGCGATAAAAATGGACGGGGAACTACCTGTTGAACTTTGTAAGTAGTTTTCATCAAGCTTCTTTAAGCTTGCCACTGTTGCACAACCAACAACAATCACTCCGACCAAAAGGACAACGCATGCGTAGGCTACTGGATTGTGTTAAGTGTGATGTACATGCTCCTTGTGCAATCCTGTAGTATCATGTATTTTCTTTGGTGACGTTTGATAAGTGGGTGAACTGAGAAAGTGTCAGTTAGTGATGTTAAGGCTTAAAGCAGAACACAATAGAAGAAAGTCAGTGGTTGCTATCAATGTTTTTTGCTTCAGTATTGTGGGTAAAATAACGTATAGTTAAAGCGCCTGTATTTAGCCTATCTCGCTGTTTGGGATATAATCATACTGATAAAGTGTCATTACATGTAATTACACTTTTGCAATCATTATTTCCTAGTACCAGTTGTAGAGCAGATACAATGGTGAAAATAGCTTCGCTTGGTTTAATGTTGCTTGCACAACAAGTCTGCGGTCAAACCTGGTATCAGTTTGAAGGACATGGATATTACGTTGAATTCTCGTCTGTCAATTCATACACTGAAGCTGAAGCTGGATGTGCTGCAAGACAAGCTACAGTAGCAAATGTTAAAACAAACGAACTTCACTGGTTTTTAGTTGGAAAATTTGGACTTTTGACAGGTGACGTTTGGTTGAGAACGAAACAATTTAAAAATAACTTTTTTTTAATTGCTAATGTATATTTAATTGTATGTGTCGCTTTTATACACGTAACATTCGCAATTTCTAAATTACTATTCCGTCATATTTAATTGCAACATAATTGACAAAAACATACTTTGCTTTAGAAGGCGATAAAGCGGTTCTATTACTCATTAAGTAAAACACAAAGCAAGCAAATATTGTAGGCGAAAAAAACAATATTAAATTCAATATTTTATCGAAATTTAGCATTTAATTATATTCACATTATTTAATACCTTCTCATTGAAACATCTTAACAAACACACGCAGGAGTACCTTACTCGTTGTTTTATAACGGTGCAGCAACAAGAAATCCAACTACAACACACACGAGAGTTTCAATGGACAGATGGAACAAGTGTTGATCTCACACAGCCACAGTGGAAGGAAGGAGAACCGAATAACGTAAATGAAAAATGTGTGATAATGGGAAGTAACAGCGAAAGTTGGGCAAAGTACTGGTGGATTGATGTTTCATGTTCAACTACCTCCAGATACGTTTGTCAAAGAAACCTTCCAAGTAGGTTTTGACCTAACTGTTTTATGCAGTACGCAACTCGTGCTGGTAGAATGTCACTTTGCGTAACACCATAACTGACCAATACAGCAACATTTTGTTTTTCGACAAAAAATCGCATTTTTGAAATAAGATTTAATTACGCAGTACAAATACCAGAGTTTAATATCAAGAACAATGCTCGGTGTTTTATTTGTTTAAGTCTAACTTTATTCAGCAATCACAACTTCTCCTACAACCACTTCTCCCACTACCGCAACTACATCTACTACCACAACTGCTTCCACAACAACCGCTAGAAAAACTTTAAGCACAACGTCGAAAACCACAGAGTCACCCACAACGAATGTGACGTTTCATGACTCAACAATAAGTCTGCAATCACAAGGTAGTGTGTTATCTAATGCTATTAGGTGAACTTTTGAATGCCCTGAATAAGTATTTTAACTTATTGGCTGTTTTACGAATTATCAGAAACCACCAATCCGGGAGAAGCATCTACACGTCGAGGTATTTACAACACAACTAAACCTCAATCAGGTAGAGTAAGTTTAGTTTAATTAAAAACCAAATACAATATTCAACATGACGAGAAGCGCTGGTTGCCGAATCTAACTAAATCCACAAACAACATTTACGTCGGCATATCTAAAGATAGTCTCTAATTATTCCAAATGTTGCAGAACAAATGTAACAAAAGTGATTGTAACAAATCATACATGTATTGTAGGCAATGAGCTTTATAAAAGTCAACTGCTGTTACAGAACAAGGAAGTGACTCGTTGCTGGTTGCTGTGATTGCTTCCGTCATCGCATGCGTAATCATTGCGTCAGGACTTGCTTTTCTTCTCTATCGTAAACGCAGAAGGTATAAATTGTGAGAAAATGTTTTTTTTTCTGATTACTCATGTCGTTTGTGATTTGCAGAACTAAAGATGTGGATCAGGAATACGCAGAAATCGGTAAGTTGGACGCGAAAACCTTTGCTGAGTATGGTTTAAAAAGACTATTTAGCTAAAAAAAATATTTGACTTCAATATAATTACAATTGTTGTCATGCATTCCTTTCCTCCACACGCTTCAAAATGCCTGTGATAAGAACCATTTGTTTACATTTTTCCGGGAGTGCTTACACCCCATCTGATAAGCTTGTTGGATTGCCACGCGACCCACTATCTAGTCACTCACGTCAGGTCATTGGGAGCGACGTCATAGTCTTAAATACTTATTGCTTGGCTTAACCCGGCACTGCGTTTAGCACTTGTATTTGTCTGGAAAGCTATTTTCATTTATTTGTAAACGTTGTTCATTTTAACCTTAGCTATTGAACTTAGAAAATCCAAAATCGATTTTTTAGCAAAATACAAGGTAATTTTTGTGTTTCAAACATTAAAATAGATTTTGTTTCTGCAGCAATACGATTTAAGCCTGTTGTGGACTTTAGTGTGATCTTATTTTTGTTAAAGATGAAACCAAGCGCAACAGCCAACCCAGTTCCACTGCAAACGCAGCACCAGGGTATGAAACCACTCACAGAAACAAACAGAGTGGAAACAGCGATGACGAGGCTGGGAATGTTTCCAACACAACCGAGCACCAAACATCATCACAAACTTATGGCTCCGTTTACAACGTAGCTTATGGTGGCATTGTAAACCAAAATGAAGCAGCAATGTATGCTACAGTACAGGATGCCGAAATTCCGAATGATTACGAATACCAGATGGCAGAAAATCAACAAAGTCACCAAGTTGTTAATCAAGAGGGCGACGATCTGTACGCTGTAGTGGGTAAGAAGAAGAAAGAAATCCAGCCTCAAACTGATGATGTCCAGTTTGAACCAAATTCAGTTGGAGGTCCAGGGGATGTTTACGCTGTCGTGAAGAAAACATAGAAACTAAACGTGCCCAAAACTCCAATATAATTGATTAGTTTAACCACAAAAACTGTAAAAAGCTGGACATTAAATCAAAGAATTTTTGTCAAAGAGTAAAACACTAGTGCAATCACATGCACGATTGGATTGTACATATGTCAGCAGCTAAGAAATAACAACATTGCCTTGATGAAGAAAACGATGACGCACACAAACTAATGTTGTTTGATTCTGCACTATAGTATATTATCTTGTATGACTCAACTGTTGTTACTCTTGGTTGAACGGAAGGTCGCAATCTATACATAGCAGAGGTGAAACAATACAAATGAGCTCAAAGTAAATTAAGTGTCACAATTTCGATTAAGCCATTGGGCTCACTGGGCTCGAGCAATGCCGCTTAAATTTCTTGCTTTGGAAATCGTCAGGAAAGTCTTACTTTTTGTAACCTTTTCTTAAACGCTATCGTAGATAAAATGCCTTGCTTTGTGTGATTTTATTATGTTTCGTTTCTGTTCTTGCGAAAGTATATGGGTTTATTTGCTAGTGTGTTGTCTAACTCCATGTTTTTATGAGGGGTTTTTGAGCAGACCGGCCAATATTTACCAGAATTATGAACCAGATTAGAAAGAAAAAGGTAGACCAGTGTACAAGAAAAAGGACAAACTAGGTTTTTTAAAACTTTTTGAGTAATACAAAGTAATTGCTTACCACTCTGGTTTTGACTTTCGACAACGTCATTCATATAACCAACCCAGAGTTCCCAATCAGAAATTATCTAACTGCATCTTTGTTATTTTTATCAGTAAGGTTTCAAGTTGTGACGTAATATTTTATTTATCAGTTGCACGTTTTTTGTGTCAAGACTTGTGAACCAACGTAGGATTCTATTCTATATTGGGTTGACAAAATATTTGGGCTATGTAGTCTTCGACATTAATTAAGAAACACATTTGTTAATGTAGTACCATCGTGTATTACGTCACTTTGGCACAGAACATGTACTTCCACAACCAACAATTCAAATTTCCATGGGTTTAAGCTGCCATTCTTGGAGAAATTTCATGATCAGTTGGCCCTACTTGTTTTTAGTTACTAGACTATTTTTCTACTAAAGGAGTTAAGCTTCGAGCGTAATGGACGCACCCCGTTGGGAGCCGATGCCGACTATCGCGGTATTTTGACACGTCGATCAATCATGCCCTTCAAGTTTTGCTCTCCCTTTTCGCGCCGTTGTCTTAACTTTTAAACATAGGCGCGCTCAAGTTCCACGCTGTTATTGGCTAAAAGACGGTGAAAAAAGAAATCGGGCAGTGCGTGGTTTGACTTGGCTGCATGACTGCCTTGTGTTCGATAGCGAAAGTNTTCTACTAAAGGAGTTAAGCTTCGAGCGTAATGGACGCACCCCGTTGGGAGCCGATGCCGACTATCGCGGTATTATGACACGTCGATCAATCATGCCCTTCAAGTTTTGCTCTCCCTTTTCGCGCCGTTGTCTTAACTTTTAAACATAGGCGCGCTCAAGTTCCACGCTGTTATTGGCTAAAAGACGGTGAAAAAAGAAATCGGGCAGTGCGTGGTTTGACTTGGCTGCATGACTGCCTTGTGTTCGATAGCGAAAGTTCTAGAGGCAGCATGTAAACGTTGGTTAATCGATTATGTTTGTTTTTGAAGTACACAAATTGGTATAAGTATTAGGCTACTGTTACTGCTATGCATCCAAGTATTCCCCGTTGCTGGACATGGAGTTATGTATTTCTAAACCGGTAAGCACCTGTTGTTTAACTTTTGTAAGCCTATTTACTGGCAGTATAATGTAGACGTTTAATAATTTGTACCCTTATTTGTTTAAAGTTATAGTTTTATTTGCTAATTGTCACCCTCTATGTTACAGAATAAAACTGGATGGTCAAAGTCGTTAAAATGGAAATGAATGGTCTTCGAAGAACTTTACAGCGGTGGTGAAGGACCAGCGAGATGAGGAAAGAAAAAATGCCTCTGAAAGCATGCGCTATTTGGTTCACTTTTAGGTAAGAAACGCACATACATTTTCGTTACAGGGTATTTAATTTTTTAACATACNCCGGAGATAAATTTCTGCTTGGGTTGTCATCACAAAAAAACGACGTCACATCCATCTGGTGTGATTCTGTGCTTAAGTGTGTTTGGTATTTTAGTGGATTTGTTTTTAGTGGGTAGAAAACCATAAACATAGAATCGACTGGCGCCTGAAGAATTGCATTGATGAGAGAAACCATAGGAGTTAGAAACAATAGTTTAGCCAAGAGAAAGCAGTGAGTACTTGTCGTTATTTATCTTATGTTTTGGGGTTTGCAAGTAACTCTCCAGAGAAATAGATTCGATTAATTTTGTAATTTTAAGCATGAGTATTTTAATGACTGTATTGTTGCACGCTCGACAGCATTGAAACCACCGACGTCATATATTAAAACAACAGTAAGTTTCCTTTGCAAGAATGACGTAGCACTAGCATAGTGGGATCCTTTGTGTTTTGATAAAAGCGTTTAATTGGCCATCGCAAGATTAGTGACTTGTTATTCTAAACTCGTCGGACTATGTATCATAGATGACAGGTAGAAATATAAATGTGTTAAGTCAACAGAAAGATGAAGGTATTTGTTTAAAGTTGATTCGACATTTCCAGTCCCAAATTTGTTTAAATTTGGTCGCCTTTGATGGAATGTAATGTAGAAATTAATACAAGAACCACCAACTACACGAAAAAGTCCGTAAGAAAATAAACATTTCTTACCGCGTTGAAAGATTTGTTTTGTTTTTTCACTGACAAAATGGTCATATGGCAGAAGTTGGTTGTTTTTTTTCAAACGATGTGGGTGCACAATAAATACGGTAGACGAAAAGAGATGTACATACCACGTTTGTGCATACCAGCTTTTTCTGATGCATTTCAACATAACATTTAGCTTGTAAATATAATTTATGTGTGTGTTATCTTCACAGTTTGGCGGATGTACAGTTTGTGGATACCAAGTTGCCGCAATATATTTCTGAAATTTATATTTGAATAAACAGATGAATTAACAAATAAACAATCACAACACTTGCATTGTAAACTTCAATCTGCCACATATTCAGGTATTTTGGTACCCATTGACGCTTCTGCCGATTTATTTACTTGAAGTTCTAGCACCTCAATATCCTAAAAACAACACACATATCCGGAAATTTAAAAATAAAATCGCGAAATTGTATCACAGCTTTGAAGTATAGGTTTAAAAGAATAAGTTATCAGGAATTGAATAAATCATTTGAAACGTCCCCTTAAGGTATTTTCCGTATCTACACAGTAAAAGAAAACTGACTGGGGGCATTAGACTACTGTAATAATTTGTGTCGCATTTTGGACGTCATTGAAAAAAACCATCATTACATAAGCCATGTATCAGAATGACAGGAAGTTTCCTTCATCAATGTAACACCTACACTCTGTGATCGAGCATCAAAGTGCATTATGTTAAGCATGGCTTGTATTTTGTTGGAAAATAAAACAACAACCGTAGATATGTAACATATATACCACGGATCTTTTGAACGCAGCGTGCCAGTTTACAATTATGCGAAAATGATATTGACTTCGTGGGCCAAGTTGATGACGTCACATCTTAATGCTTTTGCGTTTAGCTTGCTAATCGTTACCCGTTGCTGCAGTTGTATTGCACTTAACGATAAAAAAAGGTCGAGAATATGAACTCGTAAGNTTATGCGAAAATGATATTGACTTCGTGGGCCAAGTTGATGACGTCACATCTTAATGCTTTTGCGTTTAGCTTGCTAATCGTTACCCGTTGCTGCAGTTGTATTGCACTTAACGATAAAAAAAGGTCGAGAATATGAACTCGTAAGTCACTTGACGTGCCATGAATAGTCACCTCGTGCGCCAACTGTGGCCTGCGTGCCAGGGGTTGCCCACCCATGAGTCAGACACATCTATAAGGTGGAAGCTGCAAGGTTAGAAGTTTACATTATTAGGTGAAAAGTTGGAAATAGATGGGTTACTACCTGTTGAACTTTGTAAGTACTTTCAATCACGTTTCTTTAAGCTTGCCACTGTTGCACAACCAACAATAGTGACTTTGACCAAAAGGCCAACGCATGCGTAGGATACAGGATTTTGTTGAGTCTGATGTATACACTGTTCTGTGCAATGCTCTAGTAACATGTATTTTCTTTGGTGACGTTTGATAAGAGGGTGAACTGATAAGGTTTCAGTAAGTGATATTAATGCCTAAAGAAGAACACAATATAAAGTTGTGTTAACACCTGCACTTGCGTCATTAGTTGTGTTAACACCTGCAATCAATGTTATATGTATCGGCAATATGTGTAAAATAACGTACGGGTAAAGTGCAAGTAATTAGCTGGCTGCTCTTGATTAAATAATTCTGATAAAGTATGAGTTTGTAAGATAGGACATCTTAAAATGTAGTTACTTAAAAGAGATTATAAATTTGCAAGTCATTTGTCCTAGTACCAGTTATAGAGACGGGGATGCGAACTTTTTTCGCACATTGTGCGCAAAGCTCCTCGTTAGTTAGCGAGGAGTTTTCGAGGTCCTGTTAGCGAGACGTGGGTTCGTAATACCAAAACTCGACTTGGTCGTGCGTCAATAGCTAAATTTAGCGATGTATATTCGTAATGCCACCCCTGATTAGAAAGCAAAAATGTAGACCAGTGCAGCAGAAAAAGAACAAACTAGGTTTTTCAAAACTTTTGAGTAATATAAAGTAGTTGCTAACCACTCTGCTTTTGACTTTCGACAACGTCATGCACAAAACAAACACAGAGTTGTCATCACAAAAAGACGGCGTCACATCTATCTGGTGTGATTCTGTGCTTTAGTGTGTTTGGTATTTTATTTGGATTTGTTTTTAGTGGGTGGAAAACCATAAACACAGACTCGACTGGCGCCTGAAGAAATGCATTCATGAGAGAAAGCTTGGGAATTAGAAACAATAGTTTAGCCAAGAGGAAGCAGTGACTACTTGTCGTTATTCATCTTGTGTTCTTGGGTTTGTAAGTAACTTGTCAGAGAAATAGATTTAGTAAATTTTATAATTTTAAGCAAAAGTGTTTTAATGACATCAACTTGACATTCTCGCCTGGTAAATCATTTTTAAAGTTGTAACCATGTGTGCTTCAAACAATACAACAATGCCAAATGTGAAAACAACACAAATTCAAAATTACTTACAACGGAGGCATTAAGAGCATGTTGCACATTCGACAGCATTAAAATCACCGACATCATATATTAAAATAACAGTAAGTTTCCTTTGCCAGAATGACGTTGTACCAGCATAGTGGGATCCTTTGTGTTTTGATAAAAGCGTTTTGTTGGTGGACTCAAGATTAGTGACTTGTTATCTCTTCAGACATGTATCATAGATGAAAGGTCGGAGAATAAACGCGTAAAACCAACATAAAGCAGAAAGTAGTTTTCTTCTTGGTCGTCTTTCGATGATTCGATATTTCCACTTCAAAAGTTGGTTAAACCGGGTCGCAATCGATACAATGTAGAATGTAAAAACAATATTCGCGAGTTAGTGCAAGAAGTTACATGCAATCGTCTCAATGCAATACTGCTTAATATGTAAATCGAAATGAAACTTATTGTTGTCGTTTTCATTGTGCTAACTTATGGGGCAGAAACGTGGCTATCTTTTCGAGGAAATAAATATCTTAATGTTTACTCGCCATTCGCTAAATCTTATGCCGAAGCGAAAACCGGATGTGCTGAAAGAAAGTACGCTAGATATGCAATTGTTTTAATTTTGTTTCAGTCGGAAGTTCCACATGAAAATGGCAATTATAATATTTATGGTAATAGTGTTAGCACAGGTTACATATTCCCAAAACTGGATTCCGTTTCAAGCACATGAATTTCTTATTGTTAACACGCCATTTGTTAATTCGTATGATCAAGCTGAAACCGAATGTGCTAAAAAAAGTGCTTCAGTTGCAAATGTAAAGACAACTGAACTACACAACTTTCTGGATAAAAATATTATAGGCAAGTCTACATAAGATTTTTAGTACCCAACAAAAATTGATATGAAACTGTGCATGATACAAATCCCTTAACAAAACATCATATTAGTTAATTTTTAAAAATGCAGTAAACTTTAATTTCAAAGAAACTTGGGGTACAAATGATTTTTAATATCATTTATGTTTTTTGTGTGAATACGCTTCGGTTAATCTGATCTTCGCCTAATTAGGAAAAAAAGTTGCTCTATTTACATCTCCTAATCCGGATTTTTCACTTTACCTTGGCGAATTCGTACACTAAACCATGTCTCATTGGCATGTTTATTTAAAACATTCACCTACTGTTGATCACTTGCTTCACTGGATTGTGCTCCAATATCTATGACATTATACCGTAGTCACTCGTCTGACAAACCGTCGGTATTACTGCCCATGTGACGTAACAGTCATTTGTCGTGTTTGTCGCTAAATGCTTTTTGTGTATTCAGTGCGTAGGGTTGCACTGTATCAATTAATTACTTTAATTTTAAGGAATTCTATCACCATTGGACCGGTAATGTGTTAAATTACGTTTTTTTTCGATCAATCACTATCTAGATAACGTCAGGCTGGAAACAAACTTCTGCAGTTAAACCCGATCTTCGCCCAATCCGGATAAAGTTGTAGTTCCATTTGACTCCGGATTAACTGAAGTTTACTGGAAGTTGAAAATTAAATTTTATTTTTATCCCCCTATATGAAATGCAGATGTTAGGCAAAAGTTCTGTTATTATTATACTTGTCATTAAAACGTGTTTTATGGCACAGTAGCGTTTTATAATGTGATAAAAAATCGCTGTGCTTGTTCGAACAGTGAAAACAAACACTTAATTTACTGTACTATTGTAGCGGATTTGATGCAACTTTTGTGGCCCTTTTTTTGGACAGTTAAAATGCTAATATTAACTGGACTAATTAAATCCTAACTTTTTGGTTATATGCAGGTTGTTCAAAATTCTTCATCGGCGCAAGGAGAAACCAAACTACAAACGCGTTTCAATGGACAGACGGAACTAACGTTGATCTCACACAGCCACAGTGGAGAAATGGAGAACCAAATGACGCAGGTGGAAATGAGGATTGCGTAAGAATGGGATGCAAGTGGAATGATGTTTCATGTTCGACTCTGTCAAGATATATTTGTCAGAGAATTTTGCCAAGTAAGAATAATGATCCTTGTATATCAGGCTCCAAACAAATCAAAGGTTGTAAAAACTGTCTTATGTATCTGCAAGCGGAGACGGGGATTCGAACCTTGATTGTGCGCGAAATGTGCAGATTGCAAAATGTGCGCATTGTGTAATGTGTATGAGCACAATGTGCGCAAAAGGTCCAGAAGGAAAAATGTGTGCATGATGCACCTACGTATGTGACCATAGCCCCTAAACTAAAAGAGTTTTACACGCCCAAGCAAACTAACAAATCATTTCTTTTGGTGTGCTGGGATTTAGGCGCTGAAAATTTTCAGTGAGATTAAAGTTGGCACTATTAATTTAAAAATGCAAGTGCTTTTTCTTGCTCTCATGATGCCAAACAATAATGCGATTAAAATTAAGCTGCAACGTTATGTTTTTCGACAAACATTCGCATTTTCAAATCAGATTAAATTACGAAATACAAATACGACAGTTCAATATCAATAACAATGCGCTGTGCCACATATTTTCCAATTTATCTTCATTCAGCAACCACTACTACTACTACTACAACTACTTCTACTACCACAATTACTTCTGCTACTACAACTGCAACCACAACAACCGCTAGAAAAACTACAAGTGCAACCACAGAGTCACCCACAACGATTGTGACGTTTCATGACTCAACAATAATTCTCCAATCACAAGGTAGTGGGTTATCTAATGTTATCAGGTGTAAATAAACGACCCGGTGTATGACGGAAAATAATTTTTTTTAATTTAAACGTTTGAAACTTTTGAATGTGTGTAATGAAAGTTCAAATTGGGCTTCAATACGTTTTTCTTTACTGTCTGTTTGTTAACAGAAACCACCAACCCACGAGAAGCATCTACACGTCGAGATTTTAACAACACAACAAAACCCAAATCAGGTAAAGTGAGCTCGGTAATGTCAAACACATAACTAACATCAGTTCTTCTCCAAAATCCTTATCAGCGCTTTTGCGACACCAGCTTACTATTTAGTCATATTTAGAAATTACGACTAGTTATGTTATCATGTCATTTTGAAAGAAAGCAATTTTAGGAAGATAATGAAAACAAAAGGTAAGCCAATTAAAAAATTTATAATACCAAACTCGAACAACTTTGGCGAGCTCAGAGATTGTCTTGTGCAATCTAACTTTGGCTTCAACAAAAAACACAAAGGGTTTACTGACTTAAAATGTATTTAGTGTGGTTAACCACCGTCCCGGTATTAAATATAGCAGTAGTAGCTCCTGTTTGTTTGCGTTGAATTACAAGGCAAAATAAACACCTTTGATCTCCATTTACTGTTATCAAATAAAATTTTCTGGATGAGATATTCGGCAATCTCTACAAATGTAACACAAGTGATTGTAATAGATCAAACATGTAACGTAGGCAATGAGCTTTTTAAAAGTCAACTGCTGTTACAGAACAAGGAAGTAATTCGTTGCTGATTGCTGTGATTGCTTCCGTCATCGGATGCGTCATCATTGCGTCAGGACTTGTTGCATTTATTCTCTATCGTAAACGCAAAAGGTATGGAATGTGAGGAAATGTTTGTTGCTGATTACTCATGTCGTTTATGATTTGCAGAACCAAAGACGTGGAACAGGAATATGCAGAAATCGGTTAGTTGGACACAAAAATATTTGCCGAGTTTGGTAAAATAACTTTGATGGAAACCAATTCTTCAACATTTTTCCGGGGGTACTTCCATCTCATCTGATAAGTTCGTTGGATTGCCACGCGACTCACTATCTAGTCACTACCTTCAGGTCTTTGGTGGGGGGTCATGGTCTTAAATGCTTATTGCCTGGGTTAATACGGCCTGCAGACAATGCGCACTGTTTCGACCTGCAAGGTCTCATCAGTGCAGCTGGTAACATGACATTGGCCGTTTAGGCTAGTCTAGCGAATTTTCGGCACTCTAGTTTGTTGTGAGTAACAGGCTGAAAAGCCATGCCTCACGTCATCTGTTCGATGCCACAACTGGGCATAAACAACAGACAAACAGGTTCCACAATGGCCAAGCAAATGCTTGGAACCAAAGGATCGTCGGCTTTGGTGTCACTTCATCTATAGCTCAGAAAATTATTGGCTTTCTGCTATTATAAGGAAATTTTTGTTTTTCGAATTTGCATTAAAATAGATTTCGTTTCTGCAGCAATGCGATTTAAGTCTACAGTGGACTTAAGTGTCAAATTATTTTTGTTGAAGATGAAACGAAACGCAACGGCCAACCCGGTCCCTCTGCAAACGCAGCACCAGGGTATGAAACAACTGGAAACAGCGATGCCGTGGCGGGGAATGTTTCCAACACAACTGAGGACCAAACATCATCACAAGCTTATGGCTCCGTTTACAACGTAGCTTATGGTGGCATTGTAAACCAAAATGAAGCAGCAATGTATGCTACAGTAGATGATGCCGAAATTCAGAATGATTATGAATACCAGATGGCAGAAAATCAACAAAGCCACGAAGCTGAAAACAAAGAAGGCCAAGATCTGTACGCTGTAGTGGGTGAGAAGAAGAAAGAAATACAGCCTCAAACTGAAAATGTCCAGTTTCAACCAAATTCTGTTGGAGGTCCGGGGGATGTTTACGCTGTCGTGAAGAAGAAATAATAACTAAACCTATCACAAATCTGCAATTAATTGATTAGTTTAACAACACAAACTGTACAAAGCTAGACATAAAATCAAAGTAGGAGTATGCCACCAGTGCAATCTCATGCACGATTGGATTGTACATATGTCAGCAGCTAAGAAATAACAACATTGCCTTGATGAAGAAAACGATGACGCACACAAACTAATGTTGTCTTATTCTCCACTATAGTATGTTATCTTATATGACCGAACTGTTGTTACTCATGGTTGAACTGAAGGTCGCAGTCTATACATAGCAGAGGTGAAACAATACAAATAATCTTAAAGTAAATGAAGTGCCACAATTTTGGTTAAGCCATTGTATTGTGTGATTTATTTTGTTAAGTTTCTGTTCTCTGTGGGTTTATTTGCTAGTTTGTTGTCTAACTCCGTGTTTTTATGAGGGTTTTCTCCAGCAAACCGGGCAACATTTACCAGAATTATGAACCAGATTAAAAAGCAAAATGTTGACCAGTGTAGAAGTTTTTCGAAACTTTTGAGCAATATAAAGTAGTTGCTTACCAGTCTGGTTTTGACGTTCGACAACGTCATGCATATAACGAACTCAGAGTTGTCATCACAAAAAACGACGTCACATCCACCTGGTGTGATTCTGTGCTTAAGTGTGTTTGGTATTTTAGTGGATTTGTTTTTAGTGGGTAGAAGACCATAAACACAGACTCGTATGTCGCCTGAAGAATTGCATTCATGAGAGAAAGCTTGGGAGTTAGAAACATTAGTTTAGCCAAGAGAAAGTAGTGAGTACTTGTCGTTATTCATCTGTGTTCTTGGGTTTGCAAGTAACTCGTCTGAGAAATAGATTTAGCAAATTCTGTAATTTTAAGCGTAAGTGTTTTAATGACATCAACTTGACATTCTCGCCTGGTAAATCATTTTCAAAATTGTAACCATGTGTGCTTCAAACAATACAACAATGCCAAATGTGAAAACAATACAAATTCAAAACTTACCTACAACGGAGGCAGTCAGAGTCGGGATTGCTTGTTGCACATTCGACAGCATTAAAACCACCGACGTCATATATTAAAATAACAGTAAGTTTCCTTTGCAAGAATGACGTTGTACCAGCATAGTGGGATACTTTGTGTTTTGATAAAAGCGTTTAGTTAGCGGACTCAAGATTAGTAACTTGTTATTCTCTTCAGACATGTATCATAGATGAAAGGCCGGAGAATAAACGCGTAAAACCAACATAAAGCAGAAAGTATTCCTTTTTTTTGTCGTGTTTAGTTGATTCGGTATTTCCACTGCAAAAGTTGGTTAAACCGGGTCGCAATCGATACAATGTAGAATGTAAAAACAATATTCGCGGGGTAGTGCAAGATGTTACATGCAATACTATTTATTATGTTGATCGAAATAAAACTCACAGGAATTTTTGTCGTTTTCATTGTGCTAATTTATGGCGCAGAAACGTGTCTATCTTTTCGAGGACATGAATATCTTAATGTTTACTCGCCATTCGCAAAATCCTATGCCGAACGAAAACCGGATGTGCTGAAAGAAAGTACGCTAGATAAAAAAAATTTTGATTTTTGTTTCAGTCGTAAGTTCCACATGAAAATGTCAGCTATAATGTTTATGGTAATAGCGTTAGCCCGGGTTACAAATTCCCAAACCTGGCTTCAGTTTCAAGGACATGAATTTCTTATTGTTAACACGCCATTTGTTAATTCGTATGACCAAGCTGAAACCGAATGTACTAAAAAAAGTGCTTCAGTGGCAAATGTGAAGACAACTGAACTCCACAACTTTCTTGTTGAAAATATTATAGGCAAGTCTACATAAGATTTTTAGTACGTAACAAAAATGGATATGAAACAGTGCATGATACAAATCCCTCAACAAAACATTATCCTAGTTAATTTTTGATAATGCAGTAAACTTTTATTCCAAAGAAACTTGGGGTACAAATGATTTTTAATATCATTTAAGTTGTTCATGTGAAAACGCTTCGGTTAATCTGATCTTTGCCTTAACCGGAAAAAAGTTGCTCTATTTACATCTCCTAATACGGATTTTTCAATTTACCTTGGCGAATTCGTACACTAAACCTTGTTGCTTTTGCATGTTTATTTAAAACATCCACCTACTGTTGATCACTTGCTTCACTGGATTGTGCTCCAATGTTTACAAGATTATACCGTAGTCACTCGTCTGACTAACCGCCGGTATCACTGCGCGTGTGACGTAACAGTCATTTGTCATGTTTGTCGCTAAACGCTTTCTAGGTATTCAGTGCGTAAGGTTGCACTGTACCAATAAATTACTTTTAATTTTAAGGAATTCTATCATCATTGGACCAGTAATGTGTTAAATTACGTTTTTTTTCGATCAATCACTATCTAGATAACGTCAGGCTGGAAACAAACATCTTCGGTTAAACTGGATCTTCGACCAATCCGGATAAAGTTGTAGTTCCATTTGACTCCGGATTAACTGAAGTTTACTTGAAGTTGAAAATTAAATTTTATTTTTATTCCCCTATATGAAATGCAGATGTTATATAAAAGTTCTGTTATGATTTTGCTGGACTAAACTTGTCGTTATAACGTGCTTTATAGCACAACAGCGTTTTGTAATGTTATAAAAAATCACTGAGCTTGTGAAAGCAGTGAAAACAAACACTGAATTTTCCGCACTGTCATAGCGGATTTGATGCAACTTCTGTGATACGTTTTTTGGACAGTTAAAATGCTAATTCTAAATGGAATAGCTAAATCCTAATTTTTTGGTTATATGCAGGTTGTTCAGACTCCTTCATCGGTGCAAGGAGAAACCAAACTACAAACACGTTTCAATGGACAGATGGGACGAATGTTGATCTCACACAGCCACAGTGGAGAAATGGAGAACCGAATGACAGTGGAGGAAATGAGGATTGTGTGAGAATGGGATGCGAGTGGAGTGATATTTCTTGTTCGACTCTGTCAAGATATATTTGTCAGAGAGTTTTGCCAAGTAAGAATAATGATTCTTGTATCTCAAGCTCCAAACAAGGGAAATTTTATAGACAGTGTCTTATGTACGCATCTCCAAGTGGAGACGGGGATTCGAATTTTTTCGCACAATGCCCGCGAAATGTGCAGTGGAAAAAATGTGTATTAATAATGCGATTAAAATTATAAATGTCATAACAAACCGCAATAAACGGGCAATACAAAGTCGTTCAGGGGCAATGAAAATTCCGCAAAAGTAATTGTATTAAGTTATATTTACCTTTCACCTTATCATCAAAACTATTCAGAAAATATCCACTGTATGCGAATTAATATTTCAAAGTTCCTGACGGTCTGTTATTATACGTCTATGTTTTAGGCTGTGATCAAACGAGACGTTAGCCACTGCCATACCTCAGTCTACAAACAGCTAATGCTTAACTTTATTCAGCAACCACTACTTCCACTACCACATCTATGTCTACTACCACCACTGTTTCCAAAACCACCGCTCGAAAAACAAGTGCAACTTCCCAAACCACTGAGTCACCCTCAACGACTGTGACGTTTTATGACTCAACAATAAATCTCAAATCACAAGGTAATGTGTTATCCGATATAATCAGGTGCGAACAAATAATCAGTAATTGAATTAAAATGACAAAATAATTTGTAGCAAAAGTAATAAGAATGATTGTATTCTAGTCCAACTTTTTACATAAGTATACGTTTAAATTAGTTTTTTTCATTTAGAAATTTACTTGTCAAATGTTCTGTGTTGATTGTAGGTTAACAGTTAGCTCAAACAATTGCATGGTTTTATCACTTTTTTTACAAATGAACAGCAACAACATACCTGGAAGGAGGATCTACACGTCGAGGTATTTACATTACAATAAAACCTAAAGCAAGTAAATTAAGATTAGTGCACTTTTATTCCGACATTTTATACACAGTTAAAAATTATTGTCAGTTCTTCTTCGAAACCAGAATACTGTTAAACTTCTACGACTCCTGACTGAAACACGTGGTAAAGCTTCATGATACATTATATTTGCGCGCAAGTCGTTTTTTTAATGTAATTCATCCTAGCAAGATGATAAAATCAATAGGCAATGCGAAAAATTTTCTGTTAGAAATGAACAACTTTTTCGAAGATTTCTGACATGGTGTGATAACTTAATAATTATTGTTTTCGTTTGAATAAAAATAACTAATGAGCGTTGTATTTACAGATGAAGACAGTGACTCATTGCTAGCAGCTGTGATTGGTTCCGTTGTTGGTTTCGTCGTCGGCGTAATTGTATTTGCTTCATTCCTTTACTGCTGCAAACGCATCAGGTAATATTTACAACAACAAAATTTACAAGGTTTTTAGCTACATTTCCGTTGTTTTACAGCACCAAGACTGAAGCGAAAGATACGGATGCTGAATATGCAGAAATTGGTAAGATTGCACAATCAACGCACAAACCGTACTGCCATAACTTTCAGCTTTTCCCAACTAATGTAAGTTTTTTTGCAGATGAAACCAGGATTACTCGACAAGCAGGTTCTAACTCCAAAGAGGCAGCGACGTACGTCAATGTCGCAAACCAGGAAAACAACCCAGTTAAGTCAGGAACTCATTCGAAAGCAGGGAACCAAAATACAGGAGATGGCAACAATTATGAAATTATTACTACACACAAATCATCTATGAATGCAAATGTTAAAATTTAACAATGGAAAATTATCAACTACAAAAAAATCTGAAAGAAAATTCAAAAAAATTTTGTCCTCCTACGACTAAAGCTGTGAAACGCTTTCGAAGTAGTTTGGCTATTAAATTTTTGTAACATTCACTTTTTTTTATTTTATATGCTAGAAATTACTATGTTTGTCGTATTAGCGTGTTTGAATAAACTGATTCGATCGTTTAGGTTCTGTCGCAGGGTAATAGTTTTTTATCCCACCTTACAAAAACTATACTCTCTCCATTTTTTCCTTTTAACGTGAGATTCAGATAGCGATTTCATTTAATTAATATATGGCCTATGTTTATGTGTTATTATTGCGCGATGAAGAAAAGAATACATTGATTTGGCGTGTTTATATTATCTTGACAGTTTGAACTAAACGGAAGAAATCATTGTCTTTTTCAAAGGGTAATTGCTTATTTGACTGATTTAATACATATTTCCGATATATGTGAATTTGCATTTGAATAAATGCATGCAATAATAACTAAAAAAATGAAAAACCTTGCATTGAGCACTTCAATCTGCAACATATTCAGGTGTTTTTTGATTTGTTTTGCCATAGTAATTATCGGCTGCAAGTTTACTGTCCCATAACTTAAAGATATTAAAAACAAAAAGATTATCAATGTTGACTTTCATACACAAAAAAGTATAAAATATTCAATTTGAAAGTGCTTGAAAATCTTGGTTTTATGCGCCAAGTTTTCGAGAATTGAACAAATTATTCGATTGCCCTCATGGAGTGTATCCCATATGTCTGGGATGAAAAAAATTGCTTAGTGTAATAGAATATTGCTATGAAACCAAGCGAAACAGCCAACCCGGTTCCAGTGCAAACGCAGCACCAGGGTATGAAACAACTCACAGAAACAAACAAAGTGAAAACAGCGATGACGAGGCTGGGAATGTTTCCAACACAACCGAAGACCAAACATCATCACAAGCTTATGGCTCCGTTTACAACGTAGCTTATGGTAGCATTGTAACCCAAAATGAAGCAGCAATGTATGCTACAGTAGATGATGCCGAAATTCCGAATGATTACGAATACCAGGTGGCGGAAAATCAACAAAGCCAACCAAGCTGAAAACATAGAAGGCCAAGATCTGTACGCTGTAGTGGGTGAGAAGAATAAGAAATCCAGCCTCAAACTGCGAATGACCAGTTTGAACCAAATTCTGTTGGAGGTCCGGGGGATGTTTACGCTGTCGTGAAGAAAAAGTAGAAACTAAACGTGCCCAAATTTGCAAATACATTAATTAGTTTAACCACAAAAATTGTACAAAGCTAGACATTAAATTAAAGTATTTTTGTCAAAGAGTATAACACTAGTGCAATCTCATGCACGATTGGATTGTACATATGGCAGCAGCTAAGGAATAACGGCATTGCCCTTGGTGGGGAAAAAAAACGATGACGCGCACAAACTAATGTTGTTTGATTCTGCGCAAATTTATATTATCCTATATGACTCAACTGTTGTTATACTTATAGAAGTACATTTGCTTTCTTTTTTCTTCACCGAAAGCTCTGGAGGCGTGGGTTCGAGTCCCACTTCTGACACCATGTACCATGAACTCACAATAAGTTGAAACCTGTATTGACTGCCACAAGCAAGCTGCGGCACGCGGTTATATACGACAAGTGACGTCACAACACAAGGGCGACAACTAACGAACATAAGTATATACATCACAAAGGGGACGTCATCTACGTTCGGCCTACAAATCGCTTGTCCGGATTGGAGGGCAAAAACTCTCGTAATTGAATTCAAACGCTCGCTGGGCTGGTTTAAAATATTTATCAGATATATTCCAGAGATATTCAAATGTCTGGTGAGTGTGTGACTACAAAGGATACAGTCCACTACTTTAGTTACAACCAGCGAAAAATGATGTAGCCCAGAAAT
>QXVZ01019115.1:0-10946 GCA_008931825.1 Phallusia fumigata | reverse complement strand
CTTCAGCGCGGTTTCAGTAATGGGCTATAAGTTCAACAACAATAACATTAAGCTTCTTTACCAACTAACCATGCACTTACGTGCTTTTGTACAATAGAGTAGAACTGTATTTGAAAGCAGTTATTGTAATGTATCACCTTTACAACGGGGGGGGGGGGACGCATTTCGGTTTACGCTACGCAATCACCCAAACCAGAATATAAACAGTTGAGCTTCATCCGTCATAAAACAAGACAATTAAAATGAAACGCCCGCCTGGCCGCACCCTGTAACGCCCGTTTATGTGTAAAGTAGCAGCCTGTGCGCGTTGCGCCGCTTGAGTCGTAAAATCGCCAATCACTCCCTCGCGCCAGGTCGTGTTGCATTTAGAGCAAAACAGCCAGCTCTTATACACTTATTTGCAGCTGCAAGGGTAAATACCTGACCGATCAGACTAAAATTTTAAACAACCTATAAGAAGCACCCTACATATATCCATCCTAAATTTCAATACATNGGTGATACAAAGCGTATGTTGCCAAAATAGCTGGCATGTATTGATCGAGATAATTTACACACCGTTTCACACCTTCTTATTTTGACATTTATTATGCCAATACATATATTTGATGCTCAATTGATTTTTGTAGGGTTTGTTGAAATAATAATCTGTAACATTTTTTTCTTGTTCACACATATATATATATAATATTTCTTTACATAATATTTGAAAATAAATTAAAGCACTCTCTTATGTTGACCAAATTGAGTACAGTTCACCTTGTTTGACCTAAATTAAATACAGTTTGGCAAAGACAAATGTTCTTAAGGATGCAGGCCTGCAAAATATTGGCAAGGCCTGAACTCCCCTAAAGTCTAAAAATTTTTAAAAAGTTTTAATTATAACTAGGTTAGTTACTTTGTTAAATATTGCTGTTTTAAAAATTTCATGTTTTGGGGGCCTGTGGATGAACCTATGAGTGAACTGGAGTAAAAAGTTGTCAGTGCACAACTTCAGATAACCATCTATCATATGTGAAAATTGAATGAAGTTTGAAAAACTCTTCATTGACCAAAACGTGGGAACAAACTCACGTAAACAAAAACTGAATATTTGGGGTTAAAAAGGTAGAAAATAAGTTAATCCAAACTAAAGCCTAAAAATCATTTAAAATATTTTGCATTGTATCAACCAATAAAAAAAGAAACTTCTAATTGACTTACTTTGCTAANTGCACAACTTCAGATACCTATCTATCATGTGTAAAAATACAAAGACATTTGAACGACTCTTTCTTGACCAAAACGTGTGAACAAACTCGTTAAGAAAAAATGCAATTTTGGGGGTAAAAAGGTAAAAAATGGGTGAATGAAAAAAAGTCACAAAATACATTACAATACACCCCCCCCCCCCCCCCCCCCCCCCCCCCCCCCCCTAGGTAACTTACTTTGTTAAATATTGCCATTTTAAAAATTTTACATTTTGGGGGCCTGTGGGTGAACCGATGGGTGAATTGGGGTAAAAAGTTGACAGTGCACCCCCCCAGATACACATCTATCATGTGTGAAAATTTGGAGAAATTCGGACAACTCCTTCATGACCAAAACGTGGGAACAAACTCACATTAGACAGAAAAAAAGAAAAGAAGAAAAAAAACAGAGTAAAAACAATATGTGTCCCCTTCATGGAAAGGGACCTTTAAAAAACAATACGTGATTAGCAAAACGCCCGCCTGGCTGCTCTTAATAAATGCTCATTTATGTGTAACATACCAGCTTGTTACCAACCGCTCAACTTTGCACTGCTTGTGTCGTAAACTCATTAATCACTCCCTTGCATCGGGTCGAGCAAAACAGTCAGCGTTTAAACATGTATATGCGGCTGTAAGGGTGAATACTTGACAGGTCAGGCTAATATTTTAAACAACCAATGAAGCTCCCTACATATCCACATTTTAAATTTCATACCATGTGGATTGGTATGTCTGAAGAAAAGGGCATGTAAGCAAAAAAAGAAAATTTGGATTAAGAAGGTAAAAAAATGGTGAATCTCAATTAAAGGCACAAAATACTATGAAGTATTTGCATTTTTCAACTATCAAAATAGGAAACTTCTAGGTGACTAACTTTGTTAAATATTGCTGCTTTAACAAGTTAATATTTCAGAAACTCTTTTTTGACCAAAATGTGGGAACAAGCTCGCGTTAAACAGAAAAAAGAAAAAAACAAAACAGAGTAAAAAGTATATGTGTCCCCTTTATGGAAGGGAACCCATAATTAACTTTTTTATTTTTAATCCAGACTCTTCCTTATTTGATAGGGGAATACTTCTAAAAATTCAGTTTTGGCGCTTGATTTTAACTTTTTTTACTGACCAACAAAATCATGTTTTTTTGGAAAAAAACAATGTCATAAAATATATTTTCTGATAAACAGAGATAAACAAAGAAATAAGTTTTTGCCAAGCACCAAACATCTCATGTTAGTTTGGTGTGTTTTAATGTTTTGGTTAATATCAACATATTATTCGCCAGATGTAAGTTTCTTCAAAACCGAAGTGTTCCTCAATTCGGACTTATTTGGGGGGGAATGCTTGTGTCAAAGCTCACCTAATTACAATAAAATCATCAAATGATTCTTGCATCATAACTTTTGATTTTAGTTAAATACTGGCTCACCACTTTATGATGTTTTTGGCTCAGTTTGCTCGTTCCTACCAACAAACATGTATATTCTTACCTGAATTCGCTTTAAAATGGATGTTACTCTGTCCGTAAGATCTTTTGACTCTATTAGTGCTTCCCCATACACAGCATCAGCAAGCAATGAAATTACTGCTGGAAGATTGCAGTTGTTCTCACCAAGCAAAACAGGATTGTTACTGTACAAAAGACCAGAAAACTAAGTTCAGAGCAAGTTTAAAAAAAATTTACAAATCAAACCAGATGATGTCCTGAAAACCACACACTTTCTACAAATCTTGTTGTTGAAAACAAAAGATGTTTTTTTATGTGATTTTAACATTGCCCTTAACAGCCTGGTTGATGTTAAACGCATTCTACAAACCCATGAAATGTGCAAGATAATCGAAACTATTTGACAAACCAAATTGAATGTCACCAATGCTTCTAATCTATCTTGTACAACAACTTGTGCAAATATTTGCTTGTAACTGGCATTTCAGAAAGCTTATATTAAGGTCAACGCCCCGGATACTGCATCGTTTTTATCGCGACAAAGACAGACTGCAAGAGCTTTCATGTTTTCACTGAAAAATTGGAGCAATCCCACTTTTATAGCAAACCGGTAAAAACTTGAACATTACAATGATAAAAGTCTTCTATTGGGTGCTCTATCTTTATCTTGTCTAGTACAGATAATATACAACTTACTTTTCAATAAGGTCACATACATATCCATAAACATGTACAGCCTCTTCCTTGTCCTCTGTCACAGGGAGCCATGACAACCAGGTTTGTAACAATGCAGATACTTCAGCCTCTAAACCGACAAGGTTTGGCTGGTGCTGCAGTATTTTTCCAACAGCAGAAATGCAATTTTCCAGAGGAGCAATGTCATCATGAGCCAATTGTCCCTGTACTCCTCTGCCTCTGGGACCCTCAATGGCTCGCCGAAGTCTTGGAATGGCTTCTAAATTCAAGTAGCCAGAGCTGTTAAAGAGCAAATTCCACAGCACAAAGATTGTCTTTTACTAGTTTTACAGAATGCTTGCGCATGTTTGGTACTAGGATCTTCCCTGAAGCTTTGATGCAGGCCAACAATAACGGCATACTCATATATGAATCATAGTATGCCAGGCCTGCAAGAGGCGATATACCGTATCATAGTCGGCCTTCCAAGCATTTCCAGTCAGCAAGGCATGGCTAGAAAAATCTAGCCTGCAGTGGGATTCGAATCCTTGCTGAGTGGAAATGCTTGGAAGGCCGACTATGATACAGTATAACACCTCTGGCAGGCCTGGCTATATAATTCACATTTGAATGTTATAGCCGATCTGGCGAACCACTACTAGAAGCTGACATGTGCAGCATACAGCAGGCAGCGGTGTCTGTGATTCAGCTTTCGGAGTTGGTAGAGCGCCTGCCCCGGATAGGCCCCCGTCGTGGGTTCGAATCCCACCGCAGGCTAGATTTTTCCAGCCATGCCTTAGTGTTAAACACAGCAATCAATGTTCCACAATATAGCATTTCTAAAAACTGTCTAAATTTCATTTGTTCCTATCATTGTTTTATAACTTGACACATTTTAGGGGGCTAGTGGGGTAACTGCTGGGCTATTGGGTCAAAAAATAAATACGCCACAATGTTCTACAAACTGTGTAAATTTTAACTTTCAATTTGGACTTTCGTTTAATAATTTGACTTTAGAAAGGAGGCCCATAATAATGTTTTCAGGTGCAGATTATTTACCTTTAATGGCATCAGCAAAAGCTTCACCAGCTGATTTGGCCATTACCCCGATCCCATATGAGGCAGCTTGTCTTACTTCACCGGATTCATCCTCAATGTATGTCAACATTGGCCTGAACGCACAAAAGTAAATAAAACACCGTTTATATTAAACACTGAACACCACGAACAAATACCTCAGGAAGATCTCCCGGTATTTAAGTGCATCTTGCCCAGTGTATTCAATGACATCGTCAAAAACACAAAGGGACCACTGCCTGTCTGCCCAAGGTCTTTGTGGCTCCTAAAAACAACCGATTTAGCACTTACATGTCATACAGTAAACTTTTGTTATACAACAATCATTACCAGCAGTTTGGCATAGTGGGGTAGCAAGGAATCAAAAAGCGGGAATATTTCTGAGCCATGACTACCAAATAAGGAGTGGAGAATATCAGCTATTTTTGACAAAATATAGAAGTCATCCTGGTCTTCATCTTGCAAAGCCTCTTCAACCTAAATGGACAAGTATCGAATGTGTTACTAGGTGTTTAAATCTGTAACAAAAAAAGTGAGCAAAACAGGACTAAGAGCTATTAAAAAAACATCTAAATTTATACATCTTTTAACAAACTGTTTTTTTAAGAACACCATTCCAAAACAATTGAATATTCAATAGGAAACAATATGTTTAAATAAAATGTTCAACAGAAGGTCAAAAACAAAACACTGCCATGATTAACTATTTTTGATGTACTGGAATTTGTAGCACAAATTTTAATTAAGGTAACCTGTTCATCATAATCTTCATCTTGTCTTTTTGCAAGTCTTTCATTGGCTCGATTAAAATGCTGCTCCAACATTTTGTGCAACAGTTTTGTCAACTCTTCATACTGCTCCATTGAAAAGCAGCCTCGCCCACGAAGTTCAATGCACTATGTACCATGTATTGTTTTTACAATTATTTGTGCAAAATTTAAATAAAACGATACAAGCAGAGTGTTGTACAAATTGGGACTCAAAACAGTACCCTATACAGCATTGAAAAAGTGTTTTAAAAAGTAAATTCAATTTAAACAGACTTCCAGCAGTAAAGAACTAAGGAATAACTTTTTTCAAGTTTTAGTGGCACAGTCAAAGGTATTTTACTTCATTGGTAAGTACACCAACCTAGTTACTTACTCTCGCCAGTGATTCCATTGTGATTGTCAAAACATCTTTGTCAGGTTCATCATTAACAGCAGCGAGGATATGCGGTGAAATAAAACTCCAAATTTGTCCAACATATTCCGGTCCGCGTAGTTGGGCACATTCCATCAGCAGGGGTATCGATTCTGCTGCAGATGACCTCACACGTATCGAAATGAGTTAAGGAAGTTCAGGTTTATTAATAGGATGCTTACTGGATTGAGTCATTATGTTTTAAACCCTTTTGCTTTCTGGATTGAGTCATTATGTTTTAAACAACAGGAATACAGACTTGTACAAAGTTATGCACCCCATATTTTACACCATAATTATGACACAACAAATATCACACCGAAATATTTATTGATAAAATGGGTCCAAACCAAGATGTATGGAGCTTTTTAACATTTTAAATGGTGTTAACATGCAAAAGGATATCATCATGAAAGTAGAACTTGAGTAGAGGAACCATAAGTTTGACAACCTCTTCAACATACTCCACAAACCCTTCCTTCAGCTCACGAGCATAACAAACCAACATTTGGCAAGCAGTTGATTTCTCCTCTAATCCTGCGGTTTTGATTCCAAAACTTTGCTGCAAAAGTAAACTATCATGATCAACCAGCAAAAAGAGAAGTTTAAAGTCTTTTTATATTAAAGTATGTTTTTGTTCTTCCTCCTAAGAAGACATTTGGCACCTTTAATGGTCCCTTTTATTTGCAAATATTACAAGCTAAAATTTATGACTGCTTTGATGAGCTTACGAAACAAAATGCTGTACACAATAAATTTATGACTCACTTGATCACCAAGTTTGATGAATTCCCACCCCTCATCTTCTTCAATCGTTTCCAAATCTTGCGAATCTAGCATGGTGACTTCAGGTTTGATGGATGCCGCTTTCATTAATGGTCCCATTACCACAGGCAAGTAGGACACAAATTTCTGGCCCAGCAGTTTGCACATTCTGGTTCAAAATTTGGTTGTTTATCAGTTTGTCAAAAACTATTATTATATTTTTTATATTTTCCTTGTTTTTATGCAAGTAATGGAACTTGTACAAACAAAATTCTTAAAACATAAAACATGAAAAATTGAATATCTTTCTATACCACCTAAAACATGTAACTAAAAGGGCCGACCTAATACATGTAAAAATGCCTTTCATCACATTGCCATTTCAAATGCATTATCAATTACATTTACTTCATTATTTTACATTGGCTAAACCAATCTTTTGATGGCATGATTGTTTTTGCAGGTGGAAACACTTCCAATCATACAAAGTTGTTGATTATGTAGTTTCTAGTTTTCATTCTGACACTGTTTACTAATTTCACCCATTATAGGGGGTTACTGGGGTAACTGTTTAGGGTATAGGGTCAACACAGCAATCTATAGCCTACACTGGCATGAAAGTTCATCCAATATTGAAATTGTTTAAAAAATTGATCATTAGGGAACCAGCAGAGAACCACTACAAATTTGAAATCACCGCACATCCCCATCTATTACATTTTATTCCAGTCATGCCAGTTGTTAACAATCTCCCCTAATAATCTCTATCTAATCATATACAGAAAGATATTATTTGTTGTCTTCATAAACAAAGTTTTTCTCTTTTACGGCTAGAAGGGTAACCATTGGGTCTGTGAGGTAAAACAAAAGTAATGGCCATATTTACCACTTGGAAATGTTTCATCAAAATTAGGCACATGGACAAAAATAAAACAGTGTAAAAACAGATCAATTTCAAAATATGTGCAGTTAACTAAAAACTTGCCTTGCCCAGGCACTTATCATGTAAGATATTTGAGGATCATCATCTTCCCAAGATTCAATGTCCGCTTGTGTTTTAAGAAGCTGCTCCATTATGGCCTGTAAAAAATTACCGTGACTTTCTTTTTAGTGGTCAGTTTGTTTATGGGTGACATTCACTTTTTTTTACAGGACACAAAACACACATTAAAATCATTGTATAAAAGGATTGCTAAGGTTTAAACAACAACATGAACTTAGATGTTAAAAGCCTACATACAAAACAGGAAACTTCCAGTATTAGTTTTTTTGCAGCAAAAATTTTAAAACCAGTTTGGTTTTACTTGCAAGTTATTTATTTCTATTTATTTACACTTTATTTGTTTAAAAATTGCCCCCCCCAAAAGCAGATGGGCTAATTACTTTTATTACAGTTTTTTGACAATTTCTTACTATTAGCCTGTTACAATTAGATTGTATTCCACAATAAGTTTGTTTGATAGTTCTGTTCATTCAAAAATTTTAATAATGCAATTTACTGCAACACTTTTTTTTTCTTAATCAACCAAGTGTCACCTGAGCATCTGGCATGAATTTTTCAGAGCCAACAGCTAGACCAATCAAACTTATACACTCAATCGTTTTGCCTCTGAGCATTCGAAGTTCCTCATTATGGGCATTCTAAGCAAAAAAAGCTTAATATGTTACATTCTACATAAAATTCAAAACAGAAAGACGCTTTTTACCTCCATGATGTACTTGAGTGATGGCATAAACCTGTCATACATGGAAGTAAATTGTTCTTCCGCAGTATCGGCCACAGCAGCAATTGTGGTAGTTACTTGTTCCAAAACAAGTTTTGTTCCCTTTTGCACCAACTATTTCAAAACCACACAGTGTGTTAAAACAAATTTTAACAACAGATTTTGAGAACAAAATATTGCTGTTGCAATTTTTTTTAGTCTTCTACTTTTATTCTAGTGGCAATACAAACCTCTTGTATTTTGGTGGAGAGAACCATTTCTAACTTAGAGCAAAGTGGTTCCAGGTAGGGAATCAAAACTGGTTTAGGGCAATCTTCTACAAAGTTGACAAGAGCAGCTCCTGCATGTGCCTTTAAACAAACATTTGATTTGTAAACATTTGACATTATTTGATTTATACTGTCCACAGAAATTTACCTGAACTCTCGGGTTACCTTGATCTTCAAGAACTGAGCAGAGTGCTGGGACAAGCTTAGCATGAAACTGCTTTTGCATTGTTGTTGCAAAATCGGTACACATTTGTCCAACAGCATTGCAGGCAGCGTAGCGGACTCTAGGATGCTAAAAGATATGGTCCCAAGTAAATAAGGCATTTCGTAATAGGTATCAGTATCAGTTGCCTTTAAAATCCTTAGATGTAATAAACTTACTTGATCAAGGAGAAAGGGTAGTACTGCATCAACCACTTGTTGCAGAATTTCTTCCATAAACTTGTGACAACCTTCACCAACAGCCGACAATGCCATCAAACCGGCATGACGATATCGCCAATCAGCTGCACAAAACCACATTTTTCCTACAGTTTGTTAAACACTACCTAAAATCCAACAGATAATCCACTCATTGAGTAAGAAACGTAGCTGTTCCTAATCATGTTGTAAGGAGTCGGAGATAAGATGAGCTTGTACATCCAAGTATGCCATATAACAATAGTGTTTTTGTAAAGTGTTTTTGTAAAGTCACTTTACATGTCCATTAGGTGTACTTACGATTTTGCAGCATGGGTGGCACAGTAGCCATAATATGGGGCAACATGGTTTTGCCACCTACAGCGCAAGCAAATCTGTCAAGTGCATTCTCTCCAGCTACTGTGTTTGCATCACAATCATCTTCCTCCGCCTCATCTGTCACTGACCACTCGGCAAGCGATGTTTCATCATCATCAAGATCGATCATCAGTGCTAACATCTGTGGCACTTGAAAAAGCAGACAAAGTAGTTAGTTAATAGCACAAAAAATTGAGTGGTTTTTGTAATCATAAATCTCCTTACCAATTAGTGGAATTAGTTGTTTTTGTTTGCGGACTAGCCCTGGAGCAGTTTCAGCAAGAGTAACTATGGTTTCCAAAGCCAGTTGTCTAATGTTATCCATCAGGTCACAATCAGAGACAATCTGTGCAACATAGGTACCAAACGATTTTGAACAATGTTTCAAAGAATTTTATTGCGATCTTTTTCGGCAGTTACTTACTATTAGTCTACTAAACTTAAAATTCTATTCCACAGCAGGTTTGCTTATTTGCAAAATATTTCTATTCACACAAAATTCAAAATGTACAATTTCCTTTATCACTAATTGACTTTAGACTCTGATTTTTTTTAAATTCAGTCGCCACAGATTAGCTTTATTCTAAAACTAGTTTCAAAAACTAGTTTACAAAAAATAAGCTCAAAGTGTGGCTTTCACCACATTGCAATTACACAAAATTTTAAAAATATTCACTCTGTTATATAGCATTAAGTCCTATAGAGGAAAGAAAAAACAAAATGTAAACAGTGTGACCTAATAAGGAAAGGCGGCATATATATATTACCACAAGCAAATCACAAACATATTACCTTCAAACAAATTGTCATAAGACTCTCCACATGTGGTCTGACCACCTTTGGTGCCTCCTCACATAATTCAACAAGACTTTTAAATACACTGTCCTGGTCATCAGATGCACTTGCCTGTGCAGCCTGTTATTGATAAATGAAGTATATATTATACCAGAGCGAAATTATTTGAACAAAAATATGCAACAATGTACAATGCAGGTCTGCTGGGACAAAACAGGGACAAAAAAGTGATCAGTGCACAACTTTAGATTTCATACAAATCTTTTTTTTTAATTTAAAAAAATTTAGGCAAGTCTTATGTGACCAAAACATGTAAACAGGCCAGTGTTGGATGAAAAAAAATATTAATTAAACATGTACTCTCTTTGGAAGGGGCCTATAATAATTATTTACCTGCAAGACACCAGGAATTAATTCACTGAATTGTCGAATTAGTTGAGTATCTCCAGTATTGTCCAACAAAAAAGCAACTGTGGCCTTTGCAGCAGGAAACCTTACCTAAAAAAATATATAGACATTCTATATACACTATTACCCGATATTAAAAGATGATATATTCCCCACATTATATTACATTGGGTCCTAATTATCAATTCGATGCACCATAATGACATGTTCTACAAACTGTGTAAATTTCATCGAATTCGAACATTGTTTAATAATTTGATCCATTTTAGGGGGCTAGTGGGGTAACCACTGGGGCTATGGTGTCAAATTATCAGTTCGATGCACCACAATGGCATGTTTTACAAACTGTGTAAATTTCATCCAATTCAGACATTGTTCAATAATTTGACCCGTTTTAGGGTTTAGCGGGGTAACCACTGGGGCTATGGTGTCAAAAAATAAAATCGTTGCACCACAAAGGCATTTTCTACAAACTGTAAATTTCAACAAATTTGGACTTCGTTTAATAATTTGACCCGAAAAAGTGCATAGACAATGTGCAGGGAAAATTTCACCATTTCGGGTTTGAAAACTGTTCAACATGGGGATTTCCCTTTCGC